>VDFB02075321.1:247176561-247252555 GCA_007258455.2 Sequoia sempervirens | reverse complement strand
GAGAACCCGTATCACGAAGTAAATATGCAATAGGTAGGGGATGTGACAAATCCCAAGATGCTCAAAGGTGCAAAGCACAATGGAGGTATGCAAGGCTCAGGAAGCCAAGGAGGGAAGCAAAGAAAGCTACAAGAGCCAAGAGTGTTGTTGTAATGAGCTTATGAAAGCTTGAGAGTACTGCAAAGGGTTGTGGAAGAGGAAGCTAGAAAATTGAATGAAGCTAGAGTGAAGCCAAAAGTAGAAAAGTGGAGCTAGAATAAGTTAGAAGATCTTAGAAGACCAAATGGATTGAAAAGACTGCTTTTAAGGAGTGGAAAGAAGCTTCTTGAGCCATTTTTGGGCATGCTCAGTTGTTACCAATGAAAAAAATTGCTAATAGGTGGAAAACATGCATGGAGGTGGTCATTTGAATATTAAAATGTTACAAGATGCTAGTGTGGTGCACATACGTCCGTACGGTGCACTAGTGTCCAAACACATCTTACTACAAAATGAGAAGAACGGGAAAATCTCATAGTTTGATGTAAAGCTGACGCATGAGGGTGTTTGTTGAAAAGGGGTGTTGGAGCATCCTAAGAAGGGAAAAAGGCTGATGCAAGGGTTAAAATGAGCCTACACAAATGCTAAGGGAGTGGAAACTAAAGCAGATGTAAGAATGTATGTGAAATTGTGAGGGGTGTAATTTTATGACTATACATTTTTCCCCCACTTTAGCGGGCATATGAGTCAACATAAATAGCATCATATGCCATCAGGGATACTATAGAGGAAGTTGATAACTCTTCAAGCCGCAGAAGCATGCCCCCAATTTGAAGACCTACAAATGCATTGGACAAGAAAGACTTGCACTAGACAATAATGGTAGCACACAAACAACTAAAGGATTTGAGTTAGCAAAGTGAAAGAGACCTCGATGTAGAATGTTGTCTCAATACTATGTGTCATCCCCAAAAAAGAACACATAGAAGAAATCTAGAATGAATAAAGGAAGGGAATATACTTAGGATGAAGAAGATGTAGATCTTTGATCAAGGATACACAACAGAGAAGAAAGAGAATTTAAGAATGTTTGCACCTCATCGACCCATGGACCTACAAGGAAGGTGTCCTCCAAGATATCTTGCATGAAGGAAACTGAAAAAAGTTCCATACAGGATTGCAAACATGCAAGGAAGCATCCCCCAAGATCCCTCACATGGAGGAAGCCAAGAAAGCACCCTTTAGATACACAGACCTACAGGGAAGGTGTCCTTCAATATCTCTAGCATGAAGGAAACCCAAGAGAGTTCCCTAAAAACACGCAAGCCTGCAAGGAAGGCATCCCCCAAGATCTCTCACATCGAGGAAACCCAATGAAAGCATCCTATAGGCCTGTAGACCTATAGGGAAGGTATTCTCCAAGATCTCTCGCATGAAGAATACCCAAGGAAAACACCCCACAGACCTGGAGACCTACAGGAGAGTGACCCCCAAGATCTCTCACATGGAGGAAGCTCAAAGGAAGCATCCTATAGGCCCATAGACCTGTAGGAAGGTATCCCCAAAGATCTTTCACATGGAGGAAACCCAAGAAAGTGGATTTTGTAGAGTTAGGAAGCGGCTTCATGGGCGCACCTGCAATTAGAAAGCAACCATGTAAGAAAGTAAGTAGATAGTTGTGAAAACCATCAATAGATTGAAAAGCTCCCAAATTGGTCCCTTGGGAACCCTTCAAAAGAAGAGGGAGTCCACTCAAGGGACACGCTATTTGAAGAGCGAGGTCTATTCAGGCTGCCTCCAAGCTAGACATAAAGAATTCATTCGAGATAAAATCTTTCAAAGGGAGTCCCTCAGGAACCTTCCAAGAGAAAAGGGGTCCACTCAAGGGACAATTTAGTTGAAAGATAGAGAGAAGAGTGGGGGTCCTTATAAGTACACCCATCTTCTAGAAAAAGTTATCACTACCCCCAAAATATAGGGGAGCAGAACCATGAAAGATACTTAGAACATGTAGGATAGAGGCAAGCCTAGATATCACTTTTCATGTGAAGAAGAGGTAGGTGCATCAATGAAATTGGAGTTTGATGGCACCAGAATCACCAAATAGTTGTATTTTATCCTTCAAGGCTTTACATTCACTTGTGGAATGGGCAAGCACTCGATGGTATGCGTAGAAAGAGTGTTCTTCCTTATCATGTTCATGAGATTTCTTGCGTGTAGGAGAAGGAAGATTGATTAAACGGGCTTTTAGAAGCCACAAAAAAATATGCTCTTGCTCAGATAAAGGATGAGGAGTAGGAAGCAACCTTTTCTCTTGTGGAGAAAGACTTAACCGCTCACAAGAGGAGGGTATAAAGATAGGAGACAAAGGAAAAAAAATCTCTTCAACAGAATGAGGTTGAGAATAATTCATGTCACTCAACCATGGCTCTTGTTTAGATCATTCCTTCAAGCAACCAAGTCCCAAAGTACACTTACAAGGTGTGAATTCTATAGGGCCCAAAAACAACCTTTAGGCTCATAGCCATATTTAGAGACAAGCTTAAAGTCGGGGCCATAATGTGTTTGCAAGTCTTGAAAAGAAGGAGGATCCTCATAAAGAGAATTATCCCAACAATGAGGATCACACTCCTATATGGGATTACCATCATGCTCTTTAACATGACTATCAACATTATCCTCTTTTGTAGAAGCATAATCATCTTCCTTGGAAGGAGGATCAACACTAGGAACATTACAATTTGTGCTCACACAACCTCACAATACAAAAGAAAACTCATCTTTGATAGTAGGTGTGGATGATGTTATTGGAAGGTCTAAGTGGGTTGGGGTGACTGAACCAAGACATGCATTCTTTTGAGAAGAGGTAGGAGTAGACTTAAGATTTATTGCTTCAGAAGGATCTTCCTTAGGGACATTTATCTCTAGAGTATCCTTTGTAGTAGGTACTTTTAGAGTAAACATCGACACATTGGAAGATATTGAAGGTATAAGAGTAGGAAAAAAGAGACCTAACTAGTAGTTTCCATTTCACATAAGTGCATAGCCTTAGGGTCAACCTTGACTATGACTACTTTATTGTTAGCAATGAACTTAATAGATTTATGCAAGGTAGAAGGGACTGCACCGATAGCATGAATCCACGTCCTACCAAGAAGAAGGTTATAAGGTGGATTTTCTGACATAACATATACAAGGGTGGGTACAGTAATAGGTCCCAAACTCAAAGGCAAGACTATCGTGCATAGGGCTTGTCGACCAATATTATTGAAACTGTGAATGAAAATGGAAGAAGAATGAAGGGAAGATGAATCAATATTAATTTTAGGAAATAGATCAATGCTACATACATTGAGCATCAAACCAAAATCAACAAGAGTACATCTTATGCCAATTTTATTGACATTAACTATAATCATAAGAGGATCTACTTGCTTATGTACTTCTGGAGGTGGGAGTTCCTGCAGATAGAACATAATATTTTGTGAATCCACATGAATATATGCCATCAATGCATTAACATCCATCAACTGAGTGGAAGAAGGAAAGAGGATCTTTTGCAAGGCTTCTTGAAGCATACCTTGATAAACCGGAGCAGACTAAAGCAAGTCCCACAATGAGATCTTAGCCAGAGTAACTTGAAGTTGGTTGACAATATCATAATCACCGGGTACTTTAGTTGCAGGTTTAGTATCTTGAAGAAGGTTTGGTTGTTTACTCATTATATTCTCATAATTATGGGCTACCACTCTATAAGCGGGAGCCTTAGAAAGATTAGGAGAGTCACTATCAAATGGAACACCATTAATAGAACAAACCCTTTTAGGAGAAGAACTACTTGGAGTCACATAAATGATTTGTCTCTTAGGCCTTTGAGGGGTAGCAGAGACATAGATTACATTTATAGAATCATCACAACTAGTTGAATAATTATTTGAAGACATATTCTCAACATTGATCCAAACATGATCAAATTTGGAAGGAGATTCATCCTTTGCTAATGCATCATCTCTAGAAGAGAGTGCATCAGAAAAAAGATGAGATTTATAATTCACCAATGCAATTTTTGTAGAAGAGAGTGCATTGGGATGAAAAGATTCACCATTCACAAATGCATCATCTCTAAATGGGAGTGCATTGGAATGAAGAGATGGTAGAGTAACATTAAGAAATGTGTCAATGATTTCATCTTCTTGCGACAAAATATCCTCCGAAGCTAAAGGACTCTCATGAGAAAGATCAAACATATCAAGTGACATGGGTAAATCTTAGTTGTGCATGAAATGGAATATCATTAACATTTTGAATAAAATTAGATACTGAACTAATAAAAGAAGATATTAAATTTATTATGACTTTTTTCATATTTTCTGTGTTCTAGTAATTTGTGTTTTTCGAGGTATTTGAAGCAAAATTTGAGGTTGGAACTTGAGTTAGCCCCTAAAATTTAACTATCGAAGGCACTAGTATTTTAGGGAAAAAACTATTTATCTAGGAGACCTTTCCAATAGTCCAAATGGTTCTGAATTCTAAGAACCAAGTCAAAAATTGTGACCCCACCAAGTAGGGGTAAATAAATTCCTAATTTTTTTTAAAAAGTACCCTCTTCATGTTGGGTTCACCAAAATGTAGAGAAGGGGGATTCGCTACTCACGAGTTATCTTTATTCAAAGATCCTCACAGGGAAAACTGCCCTAAACTACCTCAAGGAATAGCGGCAAGAGTTTCAAAATCTGAAAGAGTAGGTCAAATATTTTTTGGACAACCTACCAAGCTCTCAGCGAAAAGACGTCAGTTGGATATAGACGATAGTGCATCACACTAGTGTCGCATATGGACCAAAAAGAAAGAATGTTACAGAAAATACAAAGTGGCTACTTCTACTGTGATTATTAAGAATTTACAAAATGCAATAAAGAAACAAAATGTAATAGAACTTAAACAAAGTAAAGTAGAAATGTTAGAGATAAGGAGAAGAAAGGAAATAAATACTTACAACCACATGAGTGATGAAGCCTCCACCAAACAAATGTCTTCAAAAATTATGTCTATAAGATTTGGAGAAAGTGTTGGGGTTGTATAGGGGTTTGCCTCATTCAAACCCCCATTTTGGTGTTCCCACCTCCACAGATGGCCACATAGAAAGAGAGAGGGTGTAATAAAAATGGAAAGAGTGTGTGGTGAAAGAAAAACCCGCTCAGAAGTAGAACCCACACTACCAAGTGTGAGTGATTAAAGAAAACCCCGCTCAAGAGGGAGAACTCGTATCACAAAAAAGGTGATAAAAGCAATCCCTCCTCAAGGAGGAGAACCTGTATGACAAAGTAAATATGCAATACATATGGGATGTGACAAATCCCAAGATGCTCAAAGGTGCAAAGCACAATGGAGGTATGCAAGGCTCAGGAAGCCAAGGAGGGAAGCAAAGAAAGCTACAAGATCCAAGAGTGTTGTTGTAATGAGCTTATGAAAGCTTGACAGTACTACAAAGAGTGGTGGAAGAGGAAGCTAGAAATTGGAATGAAGCTAGAGTGAAGCCAAAAGTAGAAGAGTGGAGCTAGAATAAGTTAGAAGATTTTAGAAGACCAAATGGATTGAAAAGACTGCTTTTAAGGAGGGGAAAGAAGCTTCTTTTTTTGTTTTCGGGCATCCTTAGCCATTACCACTGATAAAACTTGTTGACTAGTGGAAAAAATGTATAGAGGTGGTCGTTTGAACTTTGATATGTCATAGGATGCTAGTGCAGCGCGCAGTTGTCTGTGTGGTGCACTAGTGTCCGAACACATCATGTTACAAAATGACAAGAACAGGAAAAACCTAGATTTTGATGTAAAGCTTATTCACGAGGGTAGTTGCTGAAAAGGGGTATTGGAGCATCTCAAGAAGGGAAAAAGGATGATGCATGGGTTAAAATGAGCCTACACAAATGTTAAGGGAGTGGACACTAAAGCAAATGCAAGAATGTATGTGAAATTGTGAGGGGTGCAATTTCACAACTATACAAAGGGTTTAAGGGTTGAGGGATTGGGGGTGAGGGATTAGAGTTGAGGGTAGATGGTATTGGGTTGAGGTTAGAGGGTAGAAGATAGAGGGTTTAAGGGTTTAGGGTTTAAGGGTTGAGGTTTGAGGGTTTAGGGTTTAGGGTTGATTGTTTAAGGGTTTAAGGTTTGAGGGTATATGGTTGAGAGATTAGGGTAGAGAGAGAGGGATGGATGGAGGGAGAGATGGAGGGATAAGTGAGATAGAGAGAAGGAGAGAAGAGGATAGAGGGACATAGATATATGATGATTAAGGATCAAATGTATAGGGTAGAGGGTTGAGAATTGATGGTATAGGTTTGAGGACCTATAGGGCTGATGGTTTAGGGTATTAGGTTGAGGGTATAGAATTGAGGGATTAGGGTTGAGGGTAGAGGGGTTATGGTTTATAGTATAGGTTTGAGGGTATATGGTTGAAGGATTAGGTTTGATGGTTCAATGTATAGGGTAGAGGGTATAGGAGTTGAGGGTTTATGGTTTAAGGGTTAAGGGTTGATGGATTAGGGGTTGAGGGTTGAGAATTGAGGGTTGAGAGTTTAATGTATAGGGTAGAGAGTAGAAGGTTTAAGGGTTGAGTTTTTAGGGTTGAGGGTAGAGGGTTTAGGGATTAGGGTATAGGTTTGAGGGTATATGGCTGAAGGATTATGGTTGAGGGTATAGGGGTTGAGGGTTTAGGGTTGAAGGGTTGAGGATTGAGGGATTAAGGGTTGAGGGTTGAGAATTAAGGGTTAATGGTTTAATGTATAGGGTAGAGGGAAGAGGGTAGAGGGTTTAAGGCTTTAGGGTTTAAGGGTTGAGGGTTTAGGGTTTAGGGTGGAGGGTTGACAGTATAGGGTTGAGGGATTAGGGTTGAGGGTCCATTGTATAGGGTAGAGGGTATATGAGTTGAGGGATTAGGGTTTAGGGGTTGAGGGTAGAGGGTAGAGGTAAAGGGTAGAGGTTAAAGGGTTTAGGGTTTAAGGGTTGAGGGTTGAGGGGTTAGGTTAGAGAGTTTAGGGTATGTGCAAGATCATCATTGAAAAAATAGGCCCTTAAGTAGCGATGAAAATTCAAAAAAATCAAAGTTAGGCAATTTGATATAAAAATTTCAATAAGTTATCTATATTATTTCAAAAATTTGTAAGAATAGAATATGCAACAAATTGAATTTAGTTTCTAAACTACTAGGTTTATTTTTGAAAAAATCTATTTGGTGAAAATTTGAAATTTCAATATAGAGAACTTAAATTTCAGGGAAAAAACAAGTAGGTGTCTATCTAACCACCCTAACTACAATAAAATGATAATATTTTTTTATAATATTTTAGATATAAGTAGAGGACTCATGTCCTGATGTTATGCATATTTTTTGTAATTTTTTCCAAGAAAATAATTAATTATGATTTTTTTATCACAAGTTTAAAAAAATATAAAAACTCATATGTTTGACCACCTTAACCTTTTCAAAACTTCATGAAATTCAATTTTTTTTTAATCCTATAGTATTCTAAGCATAGAATATGACACATGTTGTGGATTCAAAAATGTGATACCATTTGAAAGCTATAGATATTTTTCAATTAGCCTATCAATCAAGACTTTAGTCATAATTCAAATAGAAAATGAATAATAATTATTTATTAAATTCAAATTAAAACATAATTTATATTGGTGGAAAGCTAAGAATCTCCTTTAAAAACCCTTTTTGTTTCATCAATTTTGGGTAAAAAAAATTTGCTAGCCACATACCCTACATATACCCATCATATCACAACTTTTTGGACCATCATGATCTTGCACATACCCTTTACTTGGGTTTAAGGGTTTAAGGGTTTTGGGATTAGGGTAGAGGGTAGAGGGTAGAGGGTTTAAGGGTTTAGCATTTAAGGGTTAAGGGTTGAGGGTTTAGGGTTTACGGTTTAGGGTCGAGTGTTTAAGGGTTTAAGGTTTGAGGGTATATGGTTGAGGGATTAGGGTAGAGAGGGAAGGATGGATGTAGGGATAGATGGAGGGATAAGTGAGATAGAGAGAAGGAGAGAAGAGGATGGAGGTATGAAGATATATGAGGGTTGAGGATCCAATGTATAGGGTAGAGGGTTGAGTATTTAGGGTATAGAGTTGAGGACCTATAGGGTTGATGGTTTAGGGTATTTGGTTGAGGGTATAGAGTTGAGGGATTAGGGTTGATGGTAGAAGGTAGAAATTTTAAGGGTTTAGGGTTTAAGATTTTAGGGTTGAGGGTTTATGGTATAGGTTTGAGGGTATATGGTTGAAGGATTAGGGTTGAGGGTTTATGGATTAAGGGTTGAGGATTGAGAATTGAGGGTTGATGGCTTAATGTATAGGGTAGAGAGTAGAAGGTTTAAGGGTTTAGGGCTTAAGGTTGTAGGGTTGGGGGTTTAGAGTTGATGGTAGAGGTTTTAGGGTTTAGGGTTTAGGGTATAGGTTTGAGGGTATATGGTTGAAGGATTAGGATTGAGGGTCCAATGTATAGGGTAGAGGATAGAGGGTTTAAGGGTTGAGGGTTGAGGGTTTAAGATTTATGGTAGAGGGTTGAGGGTATTGGGTTAAGGGATTAGGGTAGAGGGTATAGGTTTTGAGGAATTAGGGTTTAAGGGTAGAGGGTAGAGGGTAGAGGTTAGAGTGTAGAGGGTAGAGGGTAGAGGGTAGAGGGATTAGTGTAGATAGTTTACTTGGGATTAATGGTTTAAGGGTTGAGGAATTAGGGGTGAGGGATTAGGGTAGAGAGTTTACTTGGGTTTAAGGGTTTTAGGGTTGAGGGATTAGGATTGAGTTGAGGGTAGAGGGTAGAGTGTTTAAATTTTTAGGGTTTAAGTGATGAGGGTTTATGGTTTATGGTTTAGGATTGAGTTTTAATGGTTTAAGGGTTGAGGGATTAGGGTAGAGAGGGAGGGATGCATGGAGGGTTGGATAGAGGGTAGAGGGTTTAAGGAGAGAGGGTTAAGGGTAGAGGGTAGAGGGTTTAGGGGAGAGGGGAGAGATAGAGTGGGGAAGTGGAAGATATATAGAGGGTAGAGGGTAGTGGGGAGAGAGAGAGACCCCACTAGCTTACCAATTCGGTGAAATTGACAATCTAACTTGGCCTCTTTGAAAAAATGGGTCGAAGAAATGGGGTCTTCTAGTGATTTAATCACTAGGAGACCACATTTATTTTCCTATTTTAAAATATAGGTTAAAGAAATGGGGTCTCCTAGTGATTTAATCACTAGGAGACCACATTTCTTGGCCTATTTTAAAAAATGGGTTAATGAAATGGGGTCTCCTAGTGATTTAAATCACCGAGAGACCCCATTTCTTGGACCCATTTTTTCAAACAAGACACTACATTTATAATTTCACCAAATTGGCAAGCTAGTAGGCCCACCAGTTTTCCAATTTGGTGAAAATGGCAACCTAACTTGGCCTATTACATTTCCAATTTCACCAAATTGGCAAGCTAGTGGGCCCACTAGCTTGCCAATTCGGTGAAATTGGAAACCTAACTTGGCCTATTTGAAAAAATGATTCCAAGAAATGGGGTCTCCTAGTGATATAAATCATTGGGAGAACCCATTTTTTCAAACAGGCCACTACATTGCTAATTTCACTAAATTGACAAGCTAGTGGGTCCACTAGCTTGCCAATTCGATGAAATTGGCAACCTAACTTGGCCTGTTTGAAAAATGGGTGCAAGAAATGGGGTCTCTGAAAGATGTAAATCATTGGGAGATCTCATTTCTTGGACCCATTTTTTCAAATAGGCCAAGTTAGGTTGCTAATTTCATCGAATTGGCAAGGTAGTGGGCCCACTACCTTGCCAATTTGATGAAATTAGCAACCTAACTTGCCCTATTTGAAAAAAATGGGTCCAAGAAATGGGGTCTCCCGATGATGTAGCACTACCTTTCCAATTTGATGAAATTATCAACCTAACTTGGCCTATTTGAAAAAAATGGGTCCAAGAAATGGGATCCCCCGGTGATGTAAATCACCGGGAGTACATCACCGGGACACCCCATTTCTTGGACCCATTTTTTCAAATAGGCACCTAACTTGGCTTGCTGGAAAAATTAGGTCCAAGAAATGGGGTCTGTCGGTGATGTAAATCATCAGGAGACCCCATTTCTTGGACCCATTTTTTCAAATAGGCACCTAACATGGCCTGTTTGAAAAAATGGGTCCAAGAAATGGGGTCCAATGGTGATGCAAATCACTGGGAGACCCCATTTCTTGGACCCATTTTTTCAAATAGGCCACTACATTTCTAGTTTCACCAAATTAGAAATCTATTAGGCCAACTACCTTACCAATTCGGTGAAATTAGCAACCTAACTCGGCTTGTTTGAAAAAATGGTTCCAAGAAATGGGGTCTCCTAGTGATGTAAATCATCGGGAGACCCCATTTTTTCAAACAGGCACCTAACTTGGCCTGTTTGAAAAAATGGGTCCAAGAAATGGGGTCTCCTGATGACATAAATCACTGATAGACCCCATTTCTTGGACCCATTTTTTCAAATAGGCCACTACATTTCCAATTTCACCAAATTTTCCAGCTAGTGAGCCAACTACCTTGCCAATTTGGTGAAATTGGAAACCTAACTTGGGTTTGAAAAAAAGGGTCCAATAAATAGGGAGGGAGTGAGAGAGAGAGGGGGGCAGGGAGTGGTAGAGAGATAGAGGGTATAGGGTATAGGGTTTAAGGGTTTAAGGGTTAAGGTAGAGGGTAAATGGTAGAGGGAGCCATAAAAGGTGTGAGGAGTGAGAGAGAGACCTGAGAGAGGACAGGGTAAGAGGAGAGAATTGAGAGAGAGAGAGGGAGGGAGTGGGAGAGTGGTAGTGAGGATATAGGGTTTAAGGGCTTAAGGGTCATGTCTGTGGTAGAGGGGAGAGGGCTAAGGGTAGAGGGGAGAGATAGGAGGAGTGAGTGAGAGAGATAGACCTGAGGAGAGGGGTAGAGGGAGAGAATTGGAGAGAGAGAGAGAGGGAGGGAGTGTGAGAGAGATAGATGGTAGAGGGTAGAGGGTTTAAGTGTTAAGGGTAGACGGTAGATGGTTAAGGGTAGAGGGGAGAGAGATAAGAGTGAGTGAGTGAGAGAGATAGACTTTAGAGAGGGAGAAGGGGTAGAAGAGAATTGAGAGAGAGAGAGGTAGGGAGTGGGAGAGAGATAGAGGGCAGTGTTATGAAATAACTTGCACAATAGAAGAATATGATATGAAATATGTTGCAAATACTTGATAATAACTGAGAATAACAAGCAACTTCGAGGGGGCAAACCTCCAAATATCTCTAATGAGAACACACTTCACACTTGATGATGAAATAAGACTCACAACCTCCTATATATACCTATTTATGCCAAGGATATCACCTAGGCCGACTTAGACACACCTATATAAGACTTAGGGCGACCTAAACAACTAAATAACAATATACTAATGATAATATGACTTAATAGAGAGTTAAGATAGCCACAAGCCGACTATTCATAACCCGATGTACAATAATATTAAGGGCGTAGCATGCCCCCTTCTTCAAAGAAGCATTGTCCTCAATGCTAATCAAGTTTGGAAACTTTTGAATGAACTCCTCATCTTCCCATGTGGCATCTTCAACTAGTAAATTCTTCCATTGGATGAGATACTCAGTGATAGTTCTATTCCTCAGCTTTTTTGTGCGTGTTTGACAAATGCACTCTGGTTCCAAAATGATTCTCCCTTCTTCATCTAGCTCAGGAAGTGTTGTTTGAGTGGGAATATTATGCCCAATAACCTTCTTCAAACAGGAAACATGAAAAACTGGATGTATCTTTGTTGTAGGTGGCAACTCAAGCTTATAGGCAACACTACCGATCTTCTGCATGATTTGGTATGGACCATAATACTTTGGCGACAACTTATTATTCTTTCTTTGCTGCTTTAGTGAGATTTGCTTATAAGGATGCAATCGCAAGAAGATCCAATCCCCAACTTCAAAACTTCTTTCACTACGATGTTGGTCTGCCTGTTGTTTCATTCGATTTTGTGCCATAGCTAAATTCTCCTTGAGTCCTGAAAGTACTTGTTGTTGATGAAGCAAGTGATATTCTACTGCTTGAACTCTTGGGGACACCTTAATTGATGATGTGATGGAAGGAGGATGATATCCATAAAGTGCCAAAAATGGAGACATTTTTGATGAGCTATGAAAAGAAGTGTTATACCACCATTCCGCAAGTGGTAGCCAATCTACCCATTGGGACTGTTTCTCTAAAGTGAAACAACGTAGATATCCTTCAAAACACTTATTAACAACCTCTGTTTGCCCATCGATTGAGGTGGTATGAAGAGCTAAGAGCCAATTGAGTACCCAAACATGAGAATAAATCTTTCCAAAAAGTGACTGGTGATGAGGGTCGCGATCACTAACAATAACTTTTAAGGTGTACCATATAGCTTTTGAGATATTCTCTAAAAGCTTTATGCTTGCACTTGCTGTAAAAGGATGTGCTAATGCAATGAAATGTGCATATTTAGTGAGTTGATCAACCACCACCATGATGACATTATGACCTTTAGATTTGGGAAGCCCTGTGATGAAGTCCATGGATATCTCTTCCCAATGCTGGCTAGGAATAGATAAGGGTTACAAGAGACCTGGTGTCTTAATTGTCTCCCCTTTATGCCTTTGACACACCAAACATTCAGCCACAAATTTTTGAACATCACCCTTTAGCCCTTCCCAAAAGAAATCTTGCTTGACTCGATGATATGTCTTCAAAAATCCTGAATGACCACCCACTGGAGACTCATGTAATTTTGTAAGAATCTTGATTTTAAGGTTGGAATTCTTGCAGAGATACAAACGCTCTTTATACCAAAGAGTATCTCCCTTCCAACAAAACTTATCTGAACTACTAGGATCACTTTTTAATTGCTTGATGAGATTACTTGTCGCAACATCGTTTTCCCACTGCTTTGGCTTCCTCCACCCAATTTGTAATATTGAGAAGGGCACACAATAAGGCTTCATCTTTCTCATCCTTCGCCAATGATTGCATCTGCTGACAATATTTTCTTTCCTTTCTTATATACAATCTCAAAGTCATATCCTAACATCTTAGTGACCCATTTTGTTGCTCTTGAAGATAGTCATTGTTCCAAAAATATTTTAGGCTATTATGATCTACATCTTAACCTTGAAATGTCTACCCAATAAGATAAGGCAGCCATTGTTTCCAACTGCATGGAGTATTGCTAGCATTTCCTTCTCATAAATAGGTTTTAGTAGATTCTTACCTTTTAATTGACGACTCTCAAAAGCAATTGGTTGACCTTCTTGCATAAGCACTGCTCCTATCCCATTTCGGGAAGCATCACATTCCACAATGAATTCCTTGGTGAAGTCAGGAGTGGCAAGTATTGGAGTTGTACACATAGCCTCCTTCAATCTCTCAAATGCTGTATTGGCAGACTCATTCCAATGAAAAGAATCCTTCTTCAATAGAGTGGTGAGAGGTGCTGCTATCCTACCATAATTCTTCACAAATCTTCTATAGTACCCTGTCAATCCCAAGAATCCTCTCAGTTTCTTAATGGATTTTGGAATAGGCCATTCCATGATAGCCTTGATTTTGTTAGGGTCCACCTTTACTCCTTCATGTGAAACTATGTGTCCCAAATACTCCACCTCTGTAAGACCAAAATCACACTTGGATGGCTTAGTATAGAGTTTATGATCTTCAAGTATTTGTAATGCTTGGTCCACATGTTGCAAATGTTCTTCCCAAGTCTTGCTATAAATCAATATATCATCAAAGAATACTAACACAAAATTTCATAAAGACATACAGGTAGGGCTGAAATAAAACTTGAATCCCTAATAGATGGTGGGTAGGAAAAAGGGCCAGGAATGGCATGTACCCATGAAGAAGGTTAGAGTAACGTAACTGAGTGTAACAATCCAAATTTGGTGATATTAACCCGGATCTAAAAGATCTAACTTGGTAAAAACATAGCTCCATTTAATTTCATCAGCAAATCATCAATGAGCTGGAATTGCAAACTTATCTTTAATGGTGTACATGTTGAGCACTCTATAATCACGGACACGTAAGCCAAGTATCATCCCTTCTTACGTACCATCACCACAGGTGAGGAGTAAGCACTTTGGCTATGCCTGATGATTCCTGCCTCTAGCATCTCTTCAACAATCTTTTCTATCTCACTCTTTTGTATGTGTGGATACCTATAAGGCCTAATGTTCGGTGGTTGGCTCCCTGGGACTAACTGTATGGCATGATCATGATCCCTCTTAGGAGGAAGTCCTTTAGGCATATCTCCAAGAACAACTGAGTGATGATCAATTATAGCTTACAAATCTGGATGAGTGGGAGTAATAGATTGAGAGACTTCTAATGAACATAGTTGGGCCACAAATCCATCCACTCCTTTCTTAAGCAACTTTTGCATCTGATGAGAGCTTACCATTTGTGGAGATTTTTCCTTCAACCCCCTTAGCTCTACTAGCCTTCCGTCTGATTGAAATCTCATGAATAGTTCTTGGAAGTTTATCTCAATTGTTCCTAATGTAGTAAGCCATTGTACTCCCAAAACAATATCTGCTGCACCCATGGATATCGCATACATTGGGGTATCAAGTTGATAATCTCCCATGGATAATTTAATGCTATGACACTTCCCTGAACAACTAACTGTACCACCATCTGCAATCATAACTTGAAACTCTGGAGCTAGATATATGAAACAATTTAGACGAGTAGCTAACTTTTTGTTGATGAAATTATGAGTACTACCTAAGTCGATCAACACTGTTACCTTCTGCTTCTTTAGGAACCCCACCACTTTGAGAGTTTGTGGAGCACTAAAACCTGAGAGTGCATGACAAGAAATGATTGGTTGAGAATCATGTGATTCCTCATTTGAATCCCTTTCATCTTCTAGTATGGTTTCCTCCTCTTCTTCCTCATTGGGACCTTCAATATAAAACAATTTCTTCTCACTACATTTATGTTCTCGACTGTATTTGCTATCACAATTGAAACACAAGCCTTTTGCTCTTTTCTCCTCAATTTGTTGTGGGGTCAACTTAGTAGGTTGTGTTGAATATCCTTTCTCTCTTGTCACATTAGCCCCTTGCTTCTTAGGAATCAAATATTTCTCCTCTGCCCTACGTGCTAAGATAAAAGACTCATTTATGGATCTAGGGCTAAACATGCGTACCTCATGTTGAATGTGATCCTTGAGACCACCCAAGAATAAGTCATTCAAGTTTTCCTCCGTAATTGAATCCACCCTTAAGGATAGATTTTGGAATTGCTGAATATAATCCTTAACTGATCCTGTTTGTTGAAGTTTAGCTAGCTGGCTGAAGAAGTTGTCTATGATGCTATTGCTATATTGTGCTTGGAGTTCCTTTGTAAAAATTGACCATGAGATGGTGAGCCCCTTTTTACCTCAATGAGTGCAAAGCCAACGATACCAAATGAATTGATCTGGTTCTAAATATAAGGAAGCCATCATGACCTTTTGTCCATTTGGGATTTGGTGTACTTCAAAAAAATTCTCCATTTGGTTTATCCATGTTAGAGGATCCTTACCATCAAACTTGCACATATCCACCTTTGGAAATAAATTCCTAGATCCCATAGGAGTACTAAAGCTTTTGTCAGTAGTAGCTGACCTAGAATTCTCACCTTGGTCACTCGCGAACTCCTTTCTTGATTCAGCTATGTAGGTGCTTAACATGTTTCGTATGTCCGACATATCTCCTCTTAGGTCTGACACATCCATCTTAATTGAGGAAATTTCTTCCTTGACCTTATTGATTTCTTCATTATGAATAATATCCTTGATTGTTTCACCATCCTTATCAGGAGTCTTCCCCGGAGTGACAGCATTCTTTTTACCCCTTGTTGTAGGCCCCGTCATGATGGAAACCACTGATGTTGAAATAATTCACACAAATGAAACTTAAATTCTCTCAAATTTTTACTGTAATCCCCTTTAGTATGTCTTCAAAAACCCAATAAATATCAGACTCCAATTCAACAAGATGTGTGATATATGTAGATTCCAAAAAAATAGTGTAGAAACCCTAATTCTGAAATAATTCGCTTAATTCTGCTCCCATTCTTCTGAAATCTGTACTGTAGCTTCTTCAATATGTTATTCAAAAACCCTTTAAAAATCAGAAAAAAATTCGCCAAAATATGAGAGATATGCTCTTCCCAAAATCGCCTCCAAAATTGAGAAAAACCTTGCCTCTATGGTGCCAAGATCATGCTCTGATACCACTTGTTATGAAATAACTTGCACAATAGAAGAATATGATATGAAATATGTTGCAAATACTTGATAATAACTGGGGAATAACAAGCCACGAGGGGAAAACCTCCAAATATCTCTAATGAGAACACACTTCACAACTTGATGATGAAATAAGACTCACAACCTCCTATATATACCTATTTATGCCAAGGATATCACCTAGGCCGACTTAGACACACCTATATAAGACTTGGAACCTAAACAACTAAATATAAAAATATACTAATGATAATATGACAATAGATAGTTAAAGATAGCCACAAGCTGACTATTCATAACCCGATGTACAATAATATTAAGGGTGTAGTAGGCAGAGGGTAGATGGTAGAGGGTTTAAGGGTTAAAGGTAGAGGATAGAGGGTTAAGGGTAGAGGGAAGAGAGATAGGAGTGAGTGAGTGAGATAGATAGACTTGAAAAAGGGAGAGGGGGTAGGAGAGAGAGACTTGAGAGAGATACAAAGATAAGGAGGGAGTGGGAGAGAGATAGAGGGTAGAGGATAGAGATTTTACTTGGGTTTAAGGGTTTAAGGGTTGAAGGATTATGGTAGAGGGAAAAGAGATAGGAGTGAGACAATTGAGATAGAGATAGAGGAAGGGAGTGAGAGAGAGATTGAGGGTAGATTTTTTAAGGGTTTAAGGGTTAAAGGTTAAGGGTAGAGGGGAGAGAGATAGAAGGAGTGAGTGAGTGAGATATACTTAAGAGAGGGAGATGGGGTAGGATGGAGAGACTTGAGAGAGAGAGAGAGGGAGGGAATGGGAGAGAGATAAAGGGTAGATGGTATATGGTAGATGGTTTAAGGGTTAAGGATAGAGGATACAGGGTTAAAGGTAGAGGGGAGAGAGATAGAAGGAGTGAGTGAGTGAGAGAGATAGACTTGAGAGAGGTTAGGATGGAGATACTTGAGAGAGAAAGAGGGAGGGAGTGGGAGAGAGATATAAGGTAGAGGGTAGAGAGTTTACTTGAGTTTAAGGGTTTAAGGGTTGAAGGATTAGGGTAGAGGGTTAAGGGTAGAGGGGAAAGAGATAGAAAGAGTGAGACACTTGAGAGAGATAGAGAGGGATGGAGTGAGAGAGAGATTGATGGTAGAGGGTTTAAGGGTTAAGGGTAGAGGGTAGAGGGTTAAGAGTAGAGGCAAGAGAGATAGAAGGAGTGAGTGAGTGTGAGAGAGAGACTTGAAAGGGAGAGGGGGTAGGAGGGAGAGACTTGAGAGAGAGAGAGAGATAGAGAGTAGAGGGTTAAGGGTAGAGGGGAGAGAGATATAAGGAGTGAGTGAGTGATAGAGAGAGACTTGAGAGAGGGAGAGGGGGTAGGAGTGAGAGACTTGAGAGAGATAGATAGAGAGGGAGTGGGAGAGAGATAGAGGGTAGAGGGTAGAGGGTTTAAGGTTTTAATGGTTTAAGGGTAGAGGGTAGAAGATTAAGGATAGAGGGGAGAGAGATAGAAGGAGTGAGTGAGAGAGAGAGAGACTTGAGAGAGAGATAGATAGAGAGAGAGGGTAGAGGGGATAGAGAGAGACTTGAGAGGGAGGGAGTGGGAGAGAGATAGAGGGTTTAAGGGTTTAATGTTTTAAGGGTAGAGGGTAGAGGATATAGAGAAAGAGAGAGAAAATAATCCTATAAAAAATCAACTTTCTCGTAACACGAGCACGTTTTGAAGTAGTAGATATATGGCCATTATTTTAGCAAGACATAACTTGCTCACATTATAATGTGAGTGTGTTATAATGTGCTCATGTTATAATATACCCATGATCTCAAGGCCCACATTTTTCATATTCTCCTATTTTTGCACGTGTTCTAACATAAAAAAAAGCTTTTTGATGATTTTGTGAAGTGTTCATGCAAGTTTTTCACATTCCACCACCTTTTTCATGATATTCCCACCACCTTTCCATGAAATAGTAAAGTTTTCATGTTGAAAGGCATATAATATCAATTCATGTCTGAATTCCATTCAAGAGTGATATACAATTGAAGTTTGGAAGCAAAAAAGCTTTTGTAAAAGTCAAAGTTTTGAGGAGTTTGAAGAAAGAAGAAGCAAAGGTTACATAATTGGGTAGAACTCCTCCATTTGAAACTTCAGTTTTTTAGGTATGTGAAGTCTTTACACAATTTATTTCATTCTATTTTGGCTTGCTTTGATTTTTCTTATTTTGCATATTTCATGTTGATCATTGTTTGTTTGTCATTATAACCTTATCTTGTCAATGCACATTTTAAATTACATAATTCTTTACACTTTCCAATTACATTGTTAAACCACGTCTCTTTGAGGCATTTCGTTAAACAAATGACTTATCTTGTGCATGCTTCCACATTTTGTATACACATATATATGACAAAAGTTATAAAATAATACATCATTTCTCAATCCTTTACTATGGATGTGCATACCACTCTCCAAAGCTTTCATTTTGGTATAGGCATGGGGGATGTTGGAAAATGTAGTTGAATTTGGTTTTACACCTATAAATTGCATATCCTTGAAATTTTCTAAAGCCTTTTCTATAAATCTATTTTGTGCATATCCTGTAATCATTCTAGTTCACAAGGACATATCTCATTGAGATATTTTGTCAAACAGTTATACCAAGTAGTTGATTTCCTTGTCTATGCTACCAAATTTTCCATACATTTCTACCAAAGCATTTTATCAAACAACATAGACAAGGAAATTGATTGTTTGAAGAAATGTCTCAAAGAAATGGGGTCTCATGGTGATGTGAATTTTATGAAATAGTTGATTCCATTGTCTATGCTACCAAGTTTTCCATACATATCTCTACAAAATTGGAATATACTCCTCCCACATTGATAGATCTTTGAATATATTCTGGATTTCATCTCTATTTCCAAATTTACCTCATCATTAAACTTACCTTATCACTTATGTTGTGATATATTTTAAATGTTTCCTTGATTAGTCTACCTACAAGGTCCATTCTAACCCTTCTCTCCACTATTTCAAGACTCTTTATTCAAGGCTAAGTTAGCAACATGGGGAAAGGTGTAGCCTATCTTGCAATCATGGCATGCCACAAGACAATGCGGTAGGGTTGAAAAGGTAGGGGTAATGTGAAAAAATGCCTCATAGAAATGGGGTATCATAGTGATGTACATCACCATGAGACCCCATTTATATGAGGCATTTTTTCGCACTACCCCTACCTTGTCAACCCTATCGTATTGGCAAGCCAGTGAGCTCACTAGGTTACCAATGCTCAAATGATTTTTTGGATGGAATTATTTGAAGAAATTTGGTAATGTGGCATGCCATGATTACAAGATAGGCTCAACATGGAAGCATGGAAAAGGAATTTGAATTGTTTGACAATAATGATTTCATGGAAATGTATGTAAAATGTGGTAGCATTGACAAGATAGTGAGATCACTAGCTTTCCAATTTAGTAGGGTTGACAAGGTAGGGGCAGAGTATACATCACTGTGATACCCCATTTCTATGAGGCATATGCTGCCCCTACCTTATCAACCCTACCAAATTGGAAAGCTAGTGAGCTCACTAGATTGCCAATGTGGTAGGGTTGACAAGTTAGGGGCAATGTGAAAAAATGCCTCACATAAATGGGGTCTCATGGTGATGTACATCACTGTGAGTCCCCATTTCTGTGAGTACATAACCATGAGTCCCCATTTTTGTGGGGCATTTTTTCATGTTGCCCCTACCTTGTGAACCCTACCGCATTGGCAAGCTAGTGAGCTCACTAGCTTGCCAATTCTCACATATTTTTTGGATGGAGTTCCTTAAAGAAATACATGTGGTAATGTGGCATTTTATGATTGCAATATAGGCTCAAAATCGAAGCATGGAAAATGCATGTGAATTGTTTGACAATAATGTTTTCATAAAAATGTATGCAAAATGTGGTACCTTTGACAAGCTAGTGAGCTCACTAGCTTGCCAATTCAGTAGGGTTGAAAAGGTAAGGGTAGCATGAAAAAATGCCTCATAGAAATTGGGTATCTCATACAAATGGGGTCTCACAGTGATGTACATCACCATGAGGTCCCATTTCTATGAGGCATACATTGCCTCTACCTTGTCAACCCTACCGAATTGGAAAGCTATTGAGCTCACTAGCTTGCCAATGCAGTAGGGTTGACAAGGTAGGCACAACATGAAAAATATCTCATAGAAATGGGGTACATCACTGTGAGATCCCATTTCTATGAGTCATTTTTCATGTCGCGCCTACCTTGTCAACCCTACCACATTGGAGAGCTAGTGAGTTCACTAGCTTGTCAAAGGTACCACATTTTACATACATGTCTATGAAAACATTATTTTCAAAAAATTCACATTCCTTGTCCATGCTTCCATTTTTTATCCTATCTTGCAATAACGAATGCCACATTACAACATTTCTTTAAGGAATTCCATCCAAAAAATTCATGTGACCTTTTTCTATGCTATAATTACTCATCTACAAGATGATTGTAAGTATTTTGTATGAAGCCTTGAATGACATATATATCATTTATTTGTATGGATCCATTTTTTAGGAACCAATATTTGTCTCATCACCATGCTATAGGTAAAATTATCCACCATGCTGAAGAAACAAAGAAGGAATAAACCAACTGATTGAAAGTATGAAACTAATAAAGAAAAAAATAAAGAATGGATGAGGGAATATCATCAAAAGAAGAGATTGTATACGATTAATGAAACAAGCCAATTGAAGAGGAACCTCAACCATCAAAAAGAGAAAAGGAATTGGCAGCACAAAGGGCATGAATGCAAAAGCATCGTGCTAAGACATAATTGGATACTGTAGTTGGAGACACACTCTCTACTGCAAGTGAATACAATGGGACACAATTAAGCACAAGTGAATATGGACGGACACCATCTACCACAAGTGAATATGGAGGGACACCATCTACTGCAAGTGAATATGGAAGGACTCCATCTACCGCAAGTGAATATAAAGGGACACCATCCACCACATCTCAAGTTGAGAGTACATCATCACTTGGATTTGACGAAGAAGGTACACCATCATCCTCGTGTCAACCTCAAGGTATGTCATCTATTCCACCATTGATTGAAGGTACATGATCTAGCCCACCTCAATTAAATATTGATGAAATTCCTAATGTTGAGATGTATGTACCTAGGAGAACACCACCTAGAAATTTGCATGGAAAGCCAAAGTATTTGATTAAAATTGATGAGGATAATTTATAGCACATGGAAGGTAAGATTCCAATGCACACTTGTAGAAGATATGCTAATAAGATTTGGAAATTGTTCTTTCAAAGGCTAAATGAGACCACAAGATGTCAACTATTTGTTAAAAAGATGCAAGGTTTAAAGTATAGAAACATCATGAAGATTCTTGGGTTGAGAACATTGAATGCTTCAAGTGAAAACACTATTGTGAAGAATCTAATGGATGTTTATGAGAGTGTGGGTAAAACCTTATGCTCAAAGGATACTAATGTCACTCGACGTGTGACTACATCGACTCTAGTCTTAAGTAGTCAAACAAGGAGATCTCCTCTCATTAGAAAGATGAGTGAACAATTGAGAATTAATAGAAAAAAATTACCAAGAGTCGTTCAAAGGTGACAAAGAATTGAGGGAACTGATTCGAATAAATTATGGACCTTCTTGAGGAGACTCCCATGAAAAGATAAACTAGTTTTTGAAGCATTGAAAACACTAATTGAAGACTATTGGAAGAATAGCACAAGGCCATCTCTGAATCAAAGGGATGTGGTAAGAAGGAGAATTGGTAGTTGGAACCATGAGCCACATCCAAAAAAATTTCTGGATATGACTAAAACCCAATTTTTTGGTAAATTTCAATAGGATTATACTCAAATTCAAAATTTTCAAAGATATTTTGAAATGCTTAAGCATTTTTATGTCAAGATAAATCACACACACACTACTTTTTGTTGTAGACTACTTATTGAACTCTCTAACCATTATGATGTTTATCATTCTATATGTTTAGATTTGCATACTAATGATGTTTTTCAAGATTGTGGCATACATGCCCCACCAACATCTTCAAGAGAGTTCTTATAATTTTTTTATGTGAAATAGAGGATGGTCACATATTCTATAGGAAACTATGCTTGGATGGTTCATCTTAGTGTTGCAGTGGCTTGCAATGTATCCCAGTATGTTAACAAATGGAAAACACACATGAGGTGGGAAAGCAACTAGTAGAATTTGAGAAGTATAAAATAGTGGCATCCATTACAAAAGATGGTAATCAATCAAAAAGGTGTGATTTTGTTATTCAAAAGATTCCAGTGTATCAGTTTATGTCCATGTTTCATGACAATATAGTGTATGAGTATGCAAGGAATACCCATAGAGCTTGATGGTTGGACACACAATTCAAGTTATGCAAGGAAACATTTCTAGTTGGAAGCATAGTTTCAATGGTTTATTTTGAAGAGACCTACACTCTACAGCCACAACATGAGGTGAGTCACAACACTACAACTCCACACAGGTTTTGATATTTGTGCACATAACATTAATTCATGCAGCTGATAGTACAAAGGACCAAAGGAAGGTATTGAGAGAGCATCTTTTTATATTAGTGATGATTGCACAAATTATCTAAAGTTCATGAAAATCTACTTCTAGTTGTTCTATAGTGATTTTTCTTAGAGGGGCATAGCATACGATTGGCATATAATATGGTCGAATAACTATGCAGCACAAATCAAGAACTTGTGCATGTTCTGCTGGTTAAGTAGGATGCATGTCATTACAGGTGTTTAACATATGTGGAACTTTTGTGAGGCCGAGCATGGAAAGGGGGAGCATGATGGTGCAAGAGAATGTGTGAAAAGACCATTAGCATGATAAAATTTAAAGTATAAAGACAATGCAAAGTTGACAGATGCAAAATCAATCATTGAATGGTGTAATACTTTGATGGGTCCAGGTAATGAACATACATCTTCATTTCATAGATTTTTTTGGTTGATGGACAATACTAACATTTTACCATATGAGGTTGTTGTACACTGATAGGATTGAGTGAACTACACTCTATCCTTAGCTCAAATGCAAGTTCATGGAGTATCCATATGCAAATGATGGCATGCTTTTGTTCTTCATGTACAATGCAAGCCTAGGATTATTGCGAGTCAAAGGAGTGGGTTGAGAAATGGTTAAGTTATCTTAGCCCACTTCACACGTATCACCCTCTGATCACATTAGAACTAACATAGATGGAATCATCAGTTGACTTTGACTGCAGATCCGATCTAGTTCAACTAGGTAATATGTCTACTTGCATAGTTTTTGAAATTCCTATCGTTATCTTACTTTGTAGTGTATTTGCAATGTTGACTATTTTCATCTAATTTGTTACACATATCAATGCAAGGCATGTTTATGCAATTATTGCAGATGAAGACAACAAAGAGGGAAAAAAATATTACTTGTGTTGTTGTGTTGAGGCCAAAAAGAAACTGGAGGCTTGAGTTATAGATGGAGAAAACATTGAATACCGTACAAGCTTAGTTGTTGTTACTGGAACATGGCTTAGAAGGTACCCACATAAGAGTGTTAAATTTTGGTTGTTTTAGGACTTTGACACACATTAGAAGATTCTTCATTACTTGAACCTTGTCATGGTGTCCAATGTTCATTTGACCAAATATGGGGGTAGACCATAGATGACATTAGAGAAGTGGCTTATAGCACATCTCTTAGTGATGATGCTTTTGTTAAAACTATCAAATTCAAAGAATTCATTTGGATGTGTAAGAGAAATGAATTTGAGGAAAGATTGAGATATGAAATGTCTAAGTCTCTAAAAGAGACTAGAAATCAAATATCCAACAAGTTAATTGTACAAATGAAGGTTGAATAGTGGGAAATGACACCAGAGGAAGGAAGGTAGTTGGTAATAGAAAGTGGCATACTCTTATTGCTAGAATGGGACCTAGCATCTACCATCACCCTTGATACAATTAAAAGATAAGATGTAAATATTTTCTCCTCCGAAGAAGAAACAACATTGGCATTGTTTAGATCTGCCTTTAGTCCTAATTGGGATACTTTGGCGATTTGGGCCCTAACCCTAAATACAAATAAGCCAACAATAGCTAAACTTGCATATGACTTAAAAGGAGGCTTGACTGTGAAAATATTATCTAACACTTCAACAATAGAGGTAGCCACCTTGACAATGAATGCTGCATAATTCAACAAGGAAACAACTAAATCTTTGTAAGGGGTGCTGTCACATTAGTGGTTTACACTTTCTAGGAGATCTTGATTTTTGTTGAAATCACATATTTTTAAAAAATATAATGATTTAAGCCTTGAAAAGTTCCATTTAAAGGATTCCAATTGAAGAGGGTTTGATCAAACCACTTTAGACCAAGCCCCTTTGGATAGAACCCTGCTAGTTTTAAACCATACCTATAATGGAGTCTCTTTTACACCTAACAAAATGCTAATAAAAAACTACTTTTGATTTACCTTTTGGGGGATCAAATGAATTCATTTAAAATTTATTTTTGTAAGTATGTAGTCCTTATTATAAGCTTCCAAAAAATTATATTTTTTCTTAAATTTAATTTGATTATTATATTTATTTTTTATTTCTCGTGAATGTAGGTTTTTCACCAAAAATAAAGCTCTCTATTTTGCACATGTGGAAAAATAGAAGATTAATTTTTTTTTTTGAAAAATATGAGTGACTAGATATTGAATTCCTTGATCCAACAAAAAAAATAAATTGATTTTCGATACATACAAAAAAAGTTGTGTTATATGGTCTGCCTATGTCTGAATTATAATTGGTTTGACTTCGAAACTTGATTAAGGAAAAAATATTCAATAAACACTATGAAACCAATTGGAATCACTAGATATCATAGTTACAAATATAAATTCGAAAAAAATTAGAAATTTATCCTTCATGGAAAAAATGTTATGTGTTATACGATGAGCATCACTCCTTAAAAATGGTGTTTACTGAAAAAAAACTAGTTTTCGAAGGAGATGGATAAAGAAGTGCAATCTGATTCCAAAATTTTTAGAAAAAATATATTTAGAATCTAAACAAAAAATGTCACAAATAACTAGTTTGCATCATCTTCAAATTCCTCACGGTTTAGCCACTATAAGTGTCCAAAAGTGAAGATTTAGTTAGAAAAAAATATTTTAGTGTCTAGTTTGGCCAAAAATTGTAAACCAGTATTGTGGGATCACCTCAAGATTAGTGTAATAAGGCTTTAAAGGATTATCAGGATTTTTTGAATGAATATAATAAATCCAAGGAGAAAACTGTGCAATTGGAGCAACAAGTGCAATAACAACAGTAACAATAGTAGGCACCACCACCTCCACCACAATTAGTGGCCATAGTTGTAAGGGGAGATAGGTCAATGGTGGAAAGCACTTCTATTGCACCACCTCCAAGAGCTAGGAATGATATAAGGACCTTGTTGGAGTAATTGAGCACCTATCAAGAATTATTTATGCATTACAAGGAGGAAAAACATGATGATAATATGCTTGTAATATCTAACATGTTGGGACTCTTAATGGAAAAAGTAATGAGGAAGTTGGATAATGTGTATAGAAACTATTCTTTAATAATAACTACAATTGGTAGATTTGTAGGAGACAAGGTAGAGGCAATTCCTCTAATGAGAAAGTAGTCCCCAATACTCAATTCTTTGATTGGTATGATTAAGGGATCTACTTATGATCTAAATAAACTTGAGGAAATTGTCCCAACCTATCAAATTGTAAAGACAATAGGTGAATATCAAGGAATGGTAAGTCCCATGGACGATAAAATAAAAGAATTGGTTAAAGAATTTGATGATTGTGATCTAGGAATATTTCCAGACATAATGAATGCTGTGGGTAAGGTAAATCCATGTGAAGAGTGGAAAGAAAAATTGGAAACTGTAACTACAACTTTAGCTTACCTCATATGTGAAAGGGACCTAGGAGATATTGAGTTGATGAAGAGTAGCTTAAATAAGCTATGGGAGACAAAAAGGTTCTTGGAGGACTTTAATAAAGAAGCAGATCAAGTAGCCTTCAATTATGGTTCTTGTAGAACTAAGTTGAATGAATCCCTTGCATTCAACTAGCCTAGATAGAAGAACAATATACAACATGGGATAATAAATATAATAAATTTCTAGTGTTATAAAAGTTCTAAATGATGTGGCATGACTATTATTCTTTTCACTATTAAGATGGAGTCATTCCTTTTTCTTTTATGCATATTCATCACCAACAAGGACTTCACTCAACTCCAACAACTTTTTTGTTTGCTTGTGGGCCAAATTTTTTATCCTCATCTTCTAGATCAGTAGTTCCTAGGTTTTTGGAAGACAAAGAAAGTGAAGATAGGAGAACATTTGGTTCAAAGTACTGCCACCTTTTACAATGAGCTCTTTTTGGAAAGAGGGAGAATCTTCTACAACTACATGGAAATAACTTTTGTCTTATAAGGGATTTCCCTCCCCACAAGAAGTTGTAGTCATATTTTGTATTATAAATTGTATGTCAAATGAATATCTGACATGTGTCAAATGAGCTTAACGCTTGTTTTTCTCCCTTGTTTCAATAAAAGGGAATTCAAGGCCATTTTCATGGGATCTTAGAGAAACTTTTGTTTTGCAAAGCTTATTGAATAAACTCTACACTTTTAGTCTACGAAATAGTCTGAGTCTAGAATTGTTTGTAATTTGTAGGGTTTTGTATGACAGTACTAGCTCATTAATTTGAATATACAATGGCATGATTTCAATGCAATTGTCTCCTCATGTACACTTTATACAATTTATGAATGAAATTTGATTAAGGATCCTTTTATTTGTCTTCATAGTCTTTCTTATGAATGCATGTCTCTATTATGGCTTTTACTCAATGAGTAGATTAAAATTCTTTAATGGGAATATTGAATTATATGAGTGTATGCAAGGATTTGTAAGTAGAGTTAGTTAGAAGTCTTAAAGTGCAATAGTGTAAGGAATTACTGTAAATATTTATGATGTTTTGGGGAAAACTATTATTATACAAGTCTCAAGTGCATTCATTTTAACTTCATGCCCTAGGTCAAGGCACCAATCTCTTGCATTTATGTTTGTTACAATCTCCATGGTCTCACACTTAAAGAACAATCATAAATCTTACTTTTGGTTTGAATTATTTGATAATTTGATGTTGTTGTATGTTCTCTTGCTATGAATTGTTGAAAATCTTAAGGGATCTTGTCGAATCTTTAAATTTTTATAATCCTCAAGCAAATCTATTGAGAATATATTTTCTATTTACAATATTCAAGATAATTGGCAAAGGAGATCTTTCAAATACTATCAGGGATCACCTTCCTGGGTTTTGCAGAACCCAAAGTGAAGAGGGAAAGTTTTATCCAACTTTATCCTAGTCATTGGCCAATCCCTCAAAGTAATTGATCATTAGAGATGGCATTTCTATAGATTATTTTGAAGATTAAGTTGGGTATTAAAAAACACCAACACCTATATTCTCACTTCCTCTTGAATATTCTTTTCCAATACATTTACTTCAGCCTGGAGATTTTCAAATTCTTCACAGTGCTTTCTATTTCCCATTTCTTCCCATTATTTTTTTTATAAAATTGGAATTATCAAGGGTCTCCCCATGGCCTATCTCATCCTTCCTTTCAAACACAACTTGTTTGATCCAATCTCTCACTATTCACATCCACAATCACAAGTCTTGGTGTAAATTACCTCACATTCAGTGATATTTCTACACACTCAAGAAATCCTACTCCACAAATCTTCTGCATAGCTTCTCTTGCAAGTTGCACATACACATGCAACAAAAATCACACATACTCCACCCTCAAGTCCTGGTGCAAACTACCTCTCTTCAACGCTTTTTCCTACACACTCAAGAACTCTCACTCTAAT
Source organism: Sequoia sempervirens (assembly GCA_007258455.2). Classification (NCBI taxonomy): domain Eukaryota; kingdom Viridiplantae; phylum Streptophyta; class Pinopsida; order Cupressales; family Cupressaceae; genus Sequoia; species Sequoia sempervirens. The sequence goes on along the minus strand of VDFB02075321.1, from coordinate 247,224,302 downwards.
ACTAGCGATGCAAGAGGGACTCACACAACCCTCACACACAATCTTTCAACACCAACAAAAAAAACATGAAGGAACAACTTGCAACAATAGATTTTGAATCCTCTTTATTTAATTTGCAACAATGCTTCACAATTTCAAATAAATTTGATTACCAAATTTTGTGTAGCCATATAGGTTGAAGAAAATCATTACAAAACTGATATAAATTTGCTATATGCTATATGATATCAAACAACTTCACAAAAAAAACCCAGATTCTTCTTCAAATCATCATCATAGAATGTGAAATTGGCTCCCCAATCTGCAATCTTCAATCACCAACTTGCTAATATTTAACCATGGATTTCATAATCTATTTACTATTCCAACACACCTACAAAACCTACAAAAAAATGTCTTTTCCACCTTTTCCTAGAAAAGCTATGGCTCGCCTTCTCTTCACTAAAAATCTATAAGAATCATCCCTCCAAAAATTGTCAAATCACCTTCCAACAAGGCATCCACTACCTCCATTTCCTATAGCCTCCATCCTCCATTCCCAACATGGGAAGAATGCATTGAAAATGAATTTAAAAATATTAAATGCTCAACAAAAATAAAAAAAATTGAAACCATTCCTAGGAATTGGCGACAAATTCAATTCCACTCCTAGTAAATAGGCCCAATCTTGAAAAAGCTACAGTCAACACAACATGGATGCCTAGATTTTTCCATGCTACATTTTAGGAGCAATTAATGAGCTGTCAAAAAGCTGTAACTCCCCAAATCCCACACCCAAGAAGGTATATTTAAAGATCTTTTCTTGTAAATGCCACCAAAATGCTTCCAAATTACAATAAAGCTGCTACATAAAATATGACCAAAAATATTTAATAAAATATTTGGCCATTTATTACAAAATTATTCACCTAGGACATTAAAATCTAAACTATTTAAAAAATTAAATAAATCATTTTTGGTGATGCAAGATTGCTCTCACAGCCCAAGATGCTCTTGGATCATGTAAACCTAATACAAAAATATACTACTTTTCATGTGATTATATTAAAATTTTTTACCAAAATTATTACAAAACTGAATATGAAATGGTATAAATATAAAAATTATTTAAAATAACTGTGTAATTATAGTTATATCAATAAAATTATATAATTATGCTAAACAAGTATACCACCTTTAAATACTTATTAATTCAAATTCTCATCCACCTAACCTCCCTATCCTATCCCCTCATCTTCCCGGCTTTCTAACTAGAGGAATTGATAGTCCAAAAACGTTGATCCAACCTTAAGATATGGCTCTAATCGCAAGGCAAGCCCCCTATAGCCTTTAGGTTGTACACGCTACCCTTACTTATAGAGGAGACAAAACAGATTTTAAATATATAACTATTGTCCTTGCCTTTCAATAGCTCAACCATAAAACATAAAAACATTAAAATATTTATCAAAACAAACAAAGTCACAAGAAAGAGACTTCATCCTCACCTCCTTCACAAAAAAAATCAACTACTATCATTACACTCCATGTCCTTGCTCTATTCACTTATCCACCTTTCCAATCTTCCTTCTAATAATGCGGAATGTATTCTCATTTACTTAGAGAAGGAACAATTGCACATCCAATGTTAATCATGAGCCTTTAGAAAGGAGGAATGCCATCACGTCGATGTGAAAGCAGATCTAAGAAATAATCACTAGTTTACTAAATTCAACCCTCCCCATTAAAGGCGGAATAAAAAATATCAGGTTTGTATAAACGTCATGGATGACAATACCTTAAGAATGTAGACAATTCCCTGAATAAAGACGAGATGCCAGATTCATGGAACTAGCTAAAGTTGATAAGTCTTCCAAAGCCCGAAATAATAGCCATTATATGGCATATGATTATCAACATTAATTTCCCCAAAAGACAAAATCCAGTGAATTAGAAAAGCATCCAACTGTAGAGAATACCTTGTCACATCTAATGCCGTTTGTCTCCTCAATGGTCGTGCATTCTTCCTTCTTTTCGCCTAAAATAACGTGAAAGCATGTGATGCTTCATGACATCTGAGAATATAATGAATTTCTCTGGATTAAACGTTAGGTACATTCGCATTCAGTTGTTTCTTCTTTCTTGAGTCCGTCACTTTGCTTGTCAATCTGGCCTTTGTATTTTTCTCCCTGTTGGCTATTCCTTGTTATTTTCTTAGTCTATATTTTCCTTTTAGTTCCTGCTTCTCTGAGAATTCGGAGATAATTACACATGCTTTACGATAGTTACTATGCAATAGTGTGGCTATATAAGATTCTGTCTCTGATTTGAGCCGGATCAAGACAAAAGAAAAAGTTGAAGAAATCATTTGTGGGTGTGGAAAGTTTAGGTATGGGTGTGAGTATCGAGGAGAGTCGAACTCGTGACCTGCTGTCTCTTAGGCTTGCATCTTCCTCTGCTCCTGATGGTCAATGGGGAATAGTGGGTGGGGAGCCCATGGCTTCTTCTGGGACTGAGATTTATGAGAAAGGAAAGATGAAGTGTAATTATAGACGCAGGCGGTCTGTGAGGTCTGTGAATGAGGAGGAGGAGGAAGAACAAGCCATTGCTAGGAAGAAACTTCGGCTATGCAAAGAACAGTATATGTATTTGGAGGAAACCTTCAAAGCCCACAATACACTGAACATGGTGAGTTATGTTTGTTCCATTGAAACTATATTTAGTTATATTCTATCTCAGCATTTCCATTTTGAGTTTTGATAGACTTCCCATAACTTTAGCCACTTTGACTTAAACATGTCTTATATGGTTACTAGTAGACAACTTAAACTTGTTTATGCAGAGATCTAGTTCTGACTAAACAATTAATGTACTGTTTAAGTCCTTGTTTTGTATGATATATCATTGTTGAACACTGATGTCAAGGCTTTTCTGCCATCCTTTTAATTTTTTTTTCCTTTCTATGAGATCTGCTTCTAACTAAATAATTAGTGTATTGACTATAATAAATCCACTGTTTAGTAGGTTTTCATGCAGCTGTTTAGCTTATTTTGACTAACAGACACTCTTCAAATTTCTAAAGAAGTATTTGTGGAGCTGGTGGCCCATGGATATTTAATTTTTTGTAAAAAAAATTGCAGACAAATGTTAAAAAAGAGAAACAGATTGCTGCTTAATTTCAATCTTTTCTTTTTTCTACAGTTTATTTTCAATTCCTAAACAGTAGCTGCTCCATTAAAATAAGGAAATATTTCAAATTATCCTTTTCCCATTATTAAAAGTTTTATTTAAACAGAAAACACACTTGAATAATTTTGTAAGATACATAATTGTTAAACACTGATGTCAAGACTTTTCAAAAAAAAAATATTTTCAAAATAAAACTATATTTACCATTTTTAGAAATCTATTTCTAAACAATTAGTACAATCACTACAATAAACCCACTGTTTAAGCCCTTCTTATTTTGCAAGATACACCATTTTGAACACTGCTGTCAAGGCTTTACTACCATCCTTACAATTTTATTGTCTTTTTAAAAATCAGTCAGTACTTACCATTTCTACATGTGCCCGATATGATAGCAGATTAATGAGCTAGACCCTTGGGAGCAGGAGGTCCCAGCTTCCAGTCGCAGTAGAAAGTTTTTCCACTTTCTATCTCAAAGCCTGTACTGATTATGCTCACCTACGCTTTTCATGCCCAATTTGGGTAGATTCCCTATAACACTAGCCATTGACCCGTCTTGTATTAGGTACACCATTCTTGAACAGTGATGCTGGCCAACCAACACTGTGCTGGTTTCGGTGGGCCAACTAGTAACTGTGTAATCTGCTAAATACTTTTTGTCGAGCACGGTGAAAGTTTGAATCTACAAACATCATGTTGGCTGTTTATTTCTGGACATTGAGCATGAACTTAAATCTATTCTTTCCTGTTTAATTTGTTTGTATCACTTTCTTCAAACCACGTCAATTTTGACCATTAAAACTTTAAAATGGGTTGTTTTACTATCAATAATAAAACAAACTCTTACATGATATAAAATCTTATTACTAATTTTATGTTAGTTTGATTATATTTGTATACCCACCATAGGTCTAACTCTACTTGTAAAGAGAATAGCTACAGAGATTAACTCTACTTGCAAAAGAATAACTACAGAGATAAATTGTATCTATAAGAAATTTAATAACTTATTTATTCTCTAATGCTCCTCCATATTTTTGTAGGAGCAAAAGCTAGATCTGGCCCAGAGGCTGAACCTTCGTCCTCGGCAAATTGAAGTATGGTTCCAAAATAGAAGAGCAAGGTATGCAAAGTCTCCAAATATTCAGCGTTCAGAACTTTGCACTGGTCAAATCAATTGTTCTAATTAATAAATACAAGTACAATGTAAACCGCTAATCTTAATACTTGTCATGGGTGGGTTTTAAATTGTTGCTGATGAGGTTTAAAGTTTCTTAGTACTTGTCATGGGTGGGTTTAAAGTATTTCTTTTTCTCCGCAATTAATTCGTATTGTAATATTATTTTATTTCGTAGGTTCAACGTTTTGGAACAAATATCTGCAGAATTCTCCTTTCTAGATAACTTCTAGAATTGGGTGTGATCTTTTTTTTTCTCAAAGGCTAAATGTTGGAATGATGTTATTGCAGGACAAAGGCAAAGCAAACAGAAGCTGATTTTGAGCTATTGAAGAGATATTGCATAAATCTGAAAGAGGAAAACAGACAGCTGAGTAAGGAGTTACAGGTGTTGAAGGCATTCCACATACATGAATTGGCAGCACAGTGTTTCAACATGTGTCCCTCTTGTAAGCAGATCCTTCCAACCGAAAACTTTGATAAAGCAAATGTGCCTTTAGATTGACCAAGCAGACTCAGTCATGACTAACCCTACAGACAAGCCATAAGCTGAAATCTGCCTTGATGTAATGAGTAAAATCATCCACTGCTTTCTTATCTCCCTCGAATGGTTTCCCTTCTCAAACACTACGAGGAAATGTTCTCTTAGAATTTTTTTTTCGTTTAGCCTGTACATGGATTATAAAAGTAAATATATTCTAGAAATCAATTGTCTCAAATTCTTTAAAAATCTAACTGATCGTAATTGTACTGCTAAACTTTCGTTGGTGTTTGATATAAAACTTCTTCCTTTATTCCTTTCCAAATGTATCTATTATATAAACTTTGGTCTCAAAAGTTGAAATCATATAATGCCTGCTGCAAATAATTGTTCTAACGTGGCCCTCATTCCTTGTCGAGGAAGAGGAACCCACGACTTCCACGCCATACAGATTATTATTATTTAGGTTTTTCCAAGTATATATGAAATAAGTTGATAAGTATAGTTTATGCACAGCATTGGATCACAAAGTTGATGAAGAGTATCCAATATCAAACAAAAGGAACAGCTAATATCATCTCGAAACCAATGTTGGACTTTAAAACTAGTTAATTCTAGATTGGTTCGCACAGATCATATGTGGACACAGCCCCCATCCATCACTAAGAATCATAAATATTTTATTTTTAATTAGCTGTTTTATAACGTAAATTATAAAGTAATTGTGTATTTTATCTATAAATATGAATACGATGAGTAAGGAATATTATAATTTCAATTAACAGCCATGTGAATTTTGTCTGATGTGTGGTTTGTCTTTCCAGAACTTACCTATACAACAAGCTGTATATAGAGCACCCAAAAACAATCAAGACTGAATACCTGATCACATGACTACAACAAATAAAAATTGTACAAAATAAAGTTCAAAATCAGATATAACATAGTTAAATTGCATCCAAACCAGCAACTAAGAAACATAATATACCTAATAACCAAGGGTCAGAGTTAAACAACACACTCTAAATTTTGACTTTCTTAAGTGGTTCATCTAACATTATAGTAACTTCTCCGGTAGGACCCACCTATTAGTGTAATTTCAGATGATCCACCTAAACAAGTCAAAGCTTAGAGTGTGTTGTTTAAACCAAATCATAACGAAAAATCAAAATATACCCAACCAGCAATCAAGAAACATAATATATCCAATCAGTCAATTAGACCTAACTTGTAGACCAAAAGCATTGCCAATAGCACCATTTGCAGCAACACAAACAAAATCATCATCAATAATGTTCTTACCCTTACCTAAATAACCAAGGCCACCAACAACAATAGGACCAAACTTAACAACACAAACAGAGTCACCCTCTATAATAGTATTAACATCAATATTAAGATTATCAAGAGAGTTAAGGAAAACCAACGCTTACAGTCGAAGAGGAGCTACTAAGATTAGATTGAATAAAAGGCTTATAATCCTTTTTCTTTTAACACTAGAATTCTGAAGATCCAGGTTAAATGGAGCAAGAGCATCATTGCCATCCACAGAATAAAGAGCATCTGTAACAACACCAACATAGAAATTTATTTTGACTTTATTAGCAATTGAAAATACATATACAAGGATATTTTCAGATTAATCATAATACTAAAATTTTGTCAAAGACATCTATATAGCCATAAAAGTTGGATTTTTAAGTTTGATTGCAAGAATCCGCATTTTATCTTTTGGAAGAGAAGAATGAATCATTGTCTTTTTACACACTTTTTGGGAAACTTTGGATGTGTTTTAAGTACAGTATTCTAATACTTTATTTTACTTTATTTGTTTGATGATTGTAGTCTATCTTTTAAGTGTTTTGTTTTTGTTTTTGTTTTTGGGTTTTTTTTTGTGTTTTTTTTTTTTATCATATCATGATAGTTTGACACATTTTTTAAGCTTTCCTAACACTAGTGAAGTAATAGAGCAAGCTATACATGTAATCAAAATAAATTTATATTTTTTCACTTGGTAATATGTTTTAATAGTACTTCTAACACCTAATTGTAATGCCCCTCATACTTCATTATGACAATAATTAGTTAATTGATTTTAGGTAATAATTAATTATTTAGTTAAAAATTTTAAATGTAAAAGTTAATTTATTAAGTCAACTTAGTACAATTTGATGTTAATTTGTTTGACTATGATGGTTTATTAAATTAAGTGAACCATTCTATATATTAATTGGTTGGAATGAGGTTGCCTAAGATAGTTAAACTTCATTTGTAAAATGTGAATGCAAGAGAAGTATATGATCATATAATTATATAAATTTAAATATGTATCTACAATTTAAAATGTGGTTTTGTAAATGATTTTTTATTGACAAATAAAACTAGATTGTTTGAAGGGCTCAAACCTTTTTTATAGTGATCAAAAGATAAACATGAAAGGATTACATACATTTGAGTACAACAATAGTTCCCAAATAGAACACAAGAGAAAGAGTTGGAAATCAATAGCAAAAAATAAAGAAAAAATAGACCAACAACATAAGAATAATAAAGACCACTAAACTTATAGCTGAGAAGAGAAAATATCTTTAAATGATTCTACCACATTCCACTTTTCCCTTAAGAACTCTTGATGATCTTCAATCATCTCACTATCCAAATCAGCAACATTACAATCCTTCTACCTCATTTGATTCCTTGTCCTTTTAATAGGGCCTACTTTAGGACTCCTCATTTTCCTCTTTAACATGGTTTTTTGAAGCATAGTTATGTCAGTAGTAGAGTTCTTAATTGTAGTTCTATTAAGTTTGATGGTGTTAATCAATGAGATCTTCATGTCTTCAAATTCATTTCAATCTTACTCATCTTGATATTAATCTCTACCATTTCCTTTTTAATATCATGAATATCTCTTATGTATTTAAATTATTTTCATTGAGCTTGACATAAAACCTAGACTAAGGTTATTCTCCATTGATCTATGCATGCACTTATCTCATATTAACTTTTAATCTCTCATTATCATTCTTAAACCACTTCAGAATACTATGTTGAATGTTGAAATCTCTCATTAAAAATTCAACTCTTCTTTTAAAATATTCTAGGAACTCTTTCCTTCTTCATTAACTACACAATTCTCAGCTTTATCATTGTCCAAAATAAAATTAATTTCTTTATTAAATTTTAAAATTTTATATAATTTAGATATAATCAATTTACATATATACTAATATAAAATGTATATATCGCATATCATATAAATAAACACATATATTGAAAATCATTACCCTTATTGATATAGATATTTTTCATAACAAAATAAAAATTTGTATACACATCTCAAGGAGTTGAATAAAGATTCTAAATTCAACACTGATTTTCAAAACAAAAGCTTATAGAAACTGAACCAATAGTAATATAATTATAAAACATTAATGAAGGGTTGGATGCAGAACCGACACATGAATGATGGAGGGTAATGCAGACCATCCCTTTTCTTTCTGAATCACGCTGCAGTCAATGACTGAACCACCCCATACTAAGGCCTTTATGGACCATTATTGTGCAGATTTGGGGAGCTCTAATTCATCTCCCTTCTTCTAGAAGGGAGATCACTGGAAACTTTTGCATATCAAATCAGTGAAAAGGAGTGGATTGCAGGATCATAGATACCGAGTGAGGGTGATAGAGACACGTAACTAAAGTAAGTGGAATCCTGATGAATTAATTCCTGTCTTCCTTGATTTTGTACAGTGTATGCCAACAAAAAATAGAATTTCTGGTTATAGCTACAACACAAGAAGGATATAGCCTCGTTTAAAATCTTATAAGCCAATTTGAGAAATTATCTGTGGGTAGATGGGATTGCAAAGTCATCAGATAAATGTAGGCGAGTAAACTAAAATAGAGGTGTAAGTAACAATGCTGATATCCAAACTTATATTGTAAGTTATAAGGCAATCGCTCTTTTAGATTGTTATCTTGTCCCATTTGGGTGTTGTTGGTTCAAGTAGATCAGAATAGATATAACTGGTTATTGGCAATAAAAAAATTAAAATTGATTTTCACAAAAAATATTACAATTAGAGTCTGAGTCTGTTCTAAAAACTTAAGGAATTACCACCTTGCCATTGGACCATCTAATAGGATATTTATGTTTATTTTTAGCCTGTAGCTATCATGGAAGAGAATACTATATTAGAGCACAAGCACATGATTTGAAAATAAAGTCTAGAGAACGTTATGGGGTTTGGTATGTCTTTTGGGATCTCTTGGTTTGAACATATATAATGTAGAGTGTTGAATGTGTTATAATATTATGCTGAAGTATAATTTATAGGGGGAAGTGAAGGGGAAGTGTAATAATATAATTATGTTTATAAAAAAATTATTTATAATTAGTAAATAAATAATTAATAAAATAAAATATTAAAAAAATGGTTAGTTATTATTGAAAAATGTGTAGCATTAGTATTGAAGGAAAGAAAAAGTGAAAAGTAATAAATAAAACAATTTATGTTGAAAGGGTAGATTTGGAGAGCAGTTCTTGTAGGACTTAGGGTAGACTATTTGAAACTTAATTTGCAATAGTGTGTTGCGATTTGTATGGATTTTTTTTTTTTTTTTGCAATATTTGACTTTTCATTGGTTATTTCATGTGATCTTTGAGCTTAAGGATTTACATATGGCAAGATCTAGAGGGGGTCTAGGGGGTCCCTTACCTTTTTCTTTTAAGGATGTTGCATATGCTAATGAGGCTATAGCTTCTAGACATGAAAATGCTCATTTTTTAATTTATTTTTAATGTACGTTATGTATGAAGCTAGATCTAATAACAAGGTTGTTAATTTCCAATCTAATGGTTGTTTGAAAAAGAGTAGGGCTTATTCTATTATAGTTATTAAACCTAAGATTATAGCTAATGGCATTCCTTATTTATAGAGCCTGGTTTGATAGGTAAATTTATGGGTTTTAAAGTCACATTTTTTTTTCTTGAGAATTGGGCATGCCATACTTGGTAGCTAGAGGGGGGAAATGGAATTTATTTTAGCAACAAACAAATTATTTTTTACGGTATTTTTTAAGAATTTCTAATTAAAATTTGGCTTCTAAGTGAGGACCTTACTTTCATAATCAAGTTGATGCATTCATTAGAAAATGAAGGTGTTTCAACCTTTGATTTTTCTTAACATTGATTATTTAATTATTTAATGTGATAATTATCCCAAGTTTCCTTGTGAGTTACAACTTGCAGTTTATATTTCTGAGGAGGAGTCAAGTTGGAAGTTGTCATTTACAGGTAGAGTTGTTCATGAAGGAATTTTCTATTTTCATGTTGAGTTTGCATGTAATGTGAGTTTTGAGGTGTAGTTATCTTTTGGAAAGTCCAAGTTTTACATGTGTAGGTTTAGTGACAATTGGCAGTTGCAATATTGCATTTGGTGACAATTGGAAACTTATCATTATGCATGTGTAGTGGTTTCAACATTTTCCATGTTGCATCTTCAGCCTTTGGCATTCAATTTTAGAAATGTCTAATTAATGTATTGTAAGCTCCTATATATTGAGCACTTATATTTAGAGTTGGATGAGAAGATTTTTTTATTGCAGGGTTATGCTATCAGATTTCTTCCAAAAGAGCATGATGTAATCTCTATGTCAAGGTTGCGAGCCTACAATGTATTGTAACTTTATTGTTGCATATTAATACATTGGTTCAATGGTTTGAAGTGTGGGTTTTTTAACATGAAAGGGTTTTCCCCATATATATCATGTTTTCTTCTCTTTTTTCTATCTTTCTTCTATTCTTCATGTTTCTCATTCTTGAAATGTTATTTTACATGTCATTATGTTGTTAAAATTTTCCTAGATCTAAAACTAAATCATCTTTCCTCTAAGGGTTAATGGATGGTAAATTAAATTGTGTTTGTTTCCACTTTAAGGCATAGTAGCATGTGCTTATATCAGGTTGTTGAAATCTGATTTGTTTTTAATGAACTATAAGATATTGAAGGTGCATACTAGTTCTCAAAAGGATTTTTTAGTTCATCATTTCCTTTCATTTAGTATAAGAGAAAGATCCATGATTTTCTTGTGCTTGCATGTGCATGTATGCTAGTTGAATGTACTTGCATGTGGGTTGCTTGTACTTGCATGAGCTTGCATGTTATTGCATGTGTTGATTCATGGTGTTTAAGGTTTTGGGTATTTCTTCTATTATGATTTCTTAGCCTAGCAAGCTTGAGGAAATCTATTTTGAAAGAATTGGAAGATTATTAATTCTTGTTTGAGTGAGTTTTTCCATTGATCTTTTTTTTCGGAAGACAATAGGTATTTTGAAGAATGGAGAAAATAGAGTATTATTTCCTATGTGTTCTCCATTGTGGGATGTGTCTCATAAGCAATCCCATATCTAATAAAGGTATGGAAAACAAAAAATGCAAAGAGCCCAAAGTGTTCTTCATAAGCTAGGATCGTCAAAAGACATAAGGTGAGAGGATACACACTTGGCTTGCCAATCATGGAAGACACGGTAGAAAATTTATTACAAATAGATTTCAAGACCAAATGAAGTATTAAAAATAGCAATTCATGTTTTAAAGCACCAAATTCAAATGTTATAGACTTCAAACACACATGCAAATGCTCGAAAATAAAAGGATCTTTGAAGAAGGTGCTGCAAGACAATTTTTTTTCACTACAAATAGATTTTTAAGCCAAAATGAAATGTTATATATAGCAATTCATATTTTTAAAGAACCAAATTCAAATGTTTCAAACACACATACAAATGCTTGAAAATGAATTGATCTTGAAGAAGGTTGTGCAAGAAAAATGTGTTATTAGTTTTAAGCCTTTGAGAATCTTGGACTGTTTATCAACCCTATAAGAAAAATGATTAGTAGTTCAATGAAAGATATGCCATCAACCTACAAGAGTTGTACCAAAAAATTCAAATAATCTCAAAACACAACAAACAACAATTGAGTTAGGATTAGGTTTAGGTGAAAATTGAGAACCTAAGAAGCTTTGGAAAATTGAAACAAAAGCAAGAAATAGGATGATAGTGGCTCTTTCACCTGTGATAGCGGCTCTATAACTAGTAGGTCTATGGTTTTGTCAAGCAATAGCAACACAAAAATAGAATGATAGTAGTTTCTTCATAGATAATAGCGGCTTTGTAACAATAGTCAGTTAAAAACTCAATCGAAAACCTATCAACAATAATGATAAAAGTGATTAGTTTTGATGATAACAACCAGTTTTTAGGACGATCACGGTAGAAAAATAGGGCGATAGCGGTCTACTTCCCAAATGAAAGCAACTTTTTTCTTGCATAAAATGTCAAAAAAATGAAAGTTGCTATGTTCTTGCAATGATGACTAGAAAATACGATAACAACATTGATATTTTAAGACTGTAGAGACATAGTTCATAAAAGTGATTCTTACAAAAGACGACAATGACCCAAAACCTACAACTAATCACAAAACTTGATGAAAATTGCTAGATATGGGACCTAAGTCCCACCGAGCAGGCTAATTTATTTAAGCAAGAATTATGGATCAGGATTATGATCAATGAATCAATCAAATGAAATCAAAACAAAAGGATAAAAACCAACCTACTCATGAAATGTGATTTCCATAGCTATGAATTCAACAAACCAGGTTAGCACAATCAAATTGAAACATAACTGAATTCAAACTACACAATCTTACCATCCCATGTTGGAGTGTATTTGTGTTGATCTTGGTATGTTGGATTTCTTTTCAACAGAAAGGCTCCATGATTTGCAAAAACTTGATAATGATGATGATGATGATGATGATGATGACCTAGAATGCAAGAATGTTTGCTCTATTTGCTCAAGAATCACACTGACATGACCTTTCCACAAATTCTTCAGATGAATTATGAGAAGGATGAAGGTTATTTTATAAATTTTCTTATTTTAGATGAACGATTTGGATGTAAAGATCAAAGATCAAGAACAATGGTCAATATATGTTGAAAGAAAATAGATTGAGTAGCTAACTGATATGATCAATCCAATCAAGGTTATTGATTGGATAATCAGTTGAAATTTGATATCTTAATTAGTAGGATTGGAATAATTGGTGGAACTAGCAAATTAGATTGAGTAATTAGTAGATGTGATTTGATCAATCAAAATGTGTGAGTATAATTAATTAACCTTGAGAGGAATGTGCAAGATGAAATTGATTTAATAAATATAAGTTTATTTATTAATAGACCATGTTGAGTGAATAAGTAATGTTTGAGATACAATTAAATAATTAATGTTTATTTATAAGTAGGAGGTATTTTTCCACAGCATGTCAAATTATGATATTGCTATTAGGATTCAACCGTGTAGTTTCGAGTCAAACTCATTGACCCATGTTTCATGAGTAGTGGTACAACAAGAACCCATCTCTCATGATATCGAATGGTCCACTTAGCACTCATTGCATCTAGGTGATGCTCACAGAGGTGAAGCATTGGTCCGTCCCGGGAGGTCACCCATCCCAGTACTGCTCCAGCTCAAGCGCGCTTAACCAGGGAGTTTTCTCCAAGGTTAAGCCCGCTTGAGTTGTTACCCCATTTACAAAACCTTTAGCAAGTGTTGTGCCTTATGAACCATTCATAATAGAGCCCCTTTAGCTCATCAATTGATAAGTAGGAGGTATTTTTCCACAGTGTCAAATTATGATATTGCTATTAGGATTCAAATGTAGTTTGAGTCAAACTCATTGACCCATGTTTCATGAGTAGTGGTTCAACAAGAACCCATCTCTCATGATATCGAATGGTCACTTAGCACTCATTGCATCTAGGTGATGCTCACAGAGTCAGTAGGTCAGCCAGCTCAAAGTGGCGCGGAAACTCCTTGGTTAAGCGTTGGGGATGGGTGACCTAAAAGCGCTTCACCTATGAGCATCATGCAATGAGTGCGTGATATCATGAGAGATGGTTCTTGTTGAACCACTGAAACATAATGAGTTTGTGATTTTGAATCCGATAGCTGTGGAAAAATACCTCCTACTTATCAATTGATGAGCTAAAGGGGCTCTATTATGAATGGTTCATAAGGCACAACACTTACTGAAGGTTTTGCAAATGGGGTTACACGGTTCTATGGCACTATTGCCGGGAAACGACAAGTCAACTATCTTTCCCAACCCGTAGATTAGAACCATATTAGCAGTTGGGGGCCCACCCAACCCGGATATAGTTTTCGCTATGCCCTACTATTCTAATGGGCGTTCGGTTGAGTTTCAGAATGCTTGGGACTCTCGAATAGGAAAGGATGATGCCCCTCAACTATAGTTGCTGGGTATCGATATTGATCGCCTTTAGAAAACTATAATGGGGCGGTGGGGGGGGTGGGTGGCATGCTAGGAAAGAAGCTTAGACAAAAAGAAAGGATGTTGGGCTAGCACACCTATAGAGATGACGCTGGATCAATTGGTTCTAGTCCAATTGGCTCTCGAACGAGAATGTGTGTGGGGATGGGCTTTCGGGGGGTGGGCGAAGCCCTGGTGGGGTCAGCCAATGCAGGGTGGGTGGATATAATTGTGGGAGGAAGATAAAGGTGGGCGGGCCTTGAGGGCATTTATGTCCCTCCCCCTCCTCCTCGACCTTCAGGTCGAGACCCTCCCCCCCTTCTAAGGGGGAGTCCTCTCGCTAAGGCATTGGCCTATCCATACTAGGGGCGGGGGAGGACTCCCCCTCTCCCTAAGGCGTTGGCCTATCTATGCTAGGGGCAGGGGAGTCCTCTCCCAACTAGAGTATAGTACCCCATTTGCAAAACCTTCAGCAAGTGTTGTGCCTTATGAACCATTCATAATAGAGCCCCTTTAGCTCATCAATTGATAAGTAGGAGGTATTTTTCCACAGCGTGTCAAATTATGATATTGCTATTAGGATTCAACCATGTAGTTTGAGTCAAACTCATTGACCCATGTTTCATGAGTAGTGGTTCAACAAGAACCCATCTCTCATGATATCGAATGATCCACTTAGCACTCATTGCATCTAGGTGATGCTCATAGAGGTGAAGCACTCAGGAGGTCACCCATCCCAGTACTCTCCAACTCAAGTGCTTAGTTTTCTCCAAGGTTCAAACCGGAAAACTCCTGGTTAAGCGGGCGATGGGATGGGTGACCTCTGATCTTCCTGTTTAATCCACCGAAACAATGAATTGTTGTAAAACTACATGAATCCTGATAGCAATATCATAATGTTTATTTAATTAATCAGGAGGAAATAAGGTTAAATAGTGATGACATAGTGAATTAATTAAACAATTCAAGATTATTTAATTAATAGAGGAAAATAGGGTTAAATGGTGGAAATGAGGTTAGAAAAAGGATTAATGATGTAAATGAAGCAAAAAATGTAGTTTTAAGATGTGTGATATGTGTTAAGCCATTTTTAGATGTGTACAATTTTTTTAAATGGTTCATCAAAAACATATATTGATTAAAAAGAAAATGAATGATGATAGTTGCATCTATCTATATTCTCTTAGTTATAAAACTATAACTTTATATTTAATGAATAGTCCTCACAATTTTTAAAAATAAAACCTTAATTATGATTAATAAATTATAAAATATAATTTTTACTTTTTAATAAATCAAAACCCTCCATTTCACTTCCATGTAAGAAGATAAAAAATTTGTAGTGGAATGATCATTAAAAGTATGGACACTAACTATCATATAGACAACCAGTGCTATGTACACCTTGGTGAACAAATTCATTCAATCACAATGAAAAGTAATATAATGTTTGGAATATATATTTTTATCTTAAGATACATGGCAACAAAAAGTTGTGGTAGGTTAGGAAATCTTAATACACTTCAAAACCCTTAATTCTCTTGAATGTTTCTCAAGCTTCCTTTAATTTGTCGAGTCTCCCTTGAGTGTCTTCTCATGACAATTAGAAGGTAAGGGAAAGGGTCCCATAGTGGGTAGGGGTCTGGGTCCAATGGTGGGTATAAAAGAAGGTCTGAGTGGGCCCCATAGTAGATAGGCTTAATATCTAATAAACTTACACTTAATATTCAATTTCAAAACACTTTTATCCATAAAGTACACAAATTGACAAATCATGTCAAGCCACATTAGCGCACCAATAATGCATGACTTAGTGACCCACTGTTGGTCTCACCTTTTTTTTGGGCCTTTTTTGATACCTTGACAAAAAGCATGTTGATGTGGCATCACATTTGATGATGTGGCATTCAAACCAATTTTTATAAGTAGGGGACTTGCCAAATAAGCTGCTGTACAAATTTGGGAGTGATTTGAAATTTTCACATAAGACTTTGAGAAGCGCAAAGTTAGGGTGGCCCACTGTAGGCCCCTCTCCCTTATATTAATGATAAGGATAAGAAAATGAGTCAAAAGGTATCCCAAACATTGAGAGAGACTATTTTCAACGGTAACACTCCTTTTCCATTTGAAATAAACAATGGGCCTAAAGCATTGTCATACCTGCAGCAAACATGACAACTATAATTGCCTCCTTGAATAGATACTTTAATGTTTGAAATACACACGTACATATGCATGGACACAAAATTCAAACCCAAGATGAATTGTGAGTTTGAAATTAGGTTCTACCTATACTATAGGTGTCTTGTATTTGTATCAATTTTAGATGTACATTTTAGGAGCGTGCAATAATTCGCTAACAGATGAATGGTTACATATAGAATTTTTTTATACGACAAATCTGGTTTGTGGATACTGCAGTCATTTGTATTCCATAAGACAACAGTTTTTTAGTAATGTGACTACATGAAAGTGCTATATTACATCTACGAATCATATTGATGCAAAATATTTCAAGCCTTTTCACAAATCCATATGAAATTCGAGTCAACTATGGTTTGTTTTACGCATCAATAGTTCTCCATTAAAAAACTTCCAAGACACGTAGTTATATATCGTACGAAAATGTGAAATTTCTAAATGCAGATAGGCCTAAGACTTTGAAAATCAGTCACAATTTTAATATTACAAGACTATGGGCCATATATTGCTGCTCCTTGATGTTACTTATAAGTACTCTGTATTGACCTCCACATTTGCTTTCTTTCACCAACCGTCTATTATTTCAAACATTTTACGTGGCTTGTCATTGTAAGCCCATTCTAGGGTCATCCCACCTCGTCCTATTACAGACCTGGTAAGGCTGTTCATTTATAGAATGAGACACATTATAGAGGAATGCAAATCTAGCGTGGAATTGTGACTTTGCCCAGGGCACCACGAGTAGCTATGTGAGCGCTCTCTTATCATCTTAGAATGGTCTTGGTACTAGATGCATGGCCAGAAAGTAAGATACTCAAGCTCGACTTTGGAAGCTAATTATAACATCCTCCCAACTCATCCAGACCGAGCCCTAGTAAGTGGTCTCTCATGTAGTCTTTCTCTAAGGTTACTTAGGAGATATACAAAAATTTTGAGCCTTAGATGAGTTTAAATTTAAATAACAAACCTCTCTATGTTTGACAAAGCTATCAAATAGCATCTTTTCAAAAAAGCATCGGTTGAGTATCATTAAGATATTAATCGATTATAAATTAGGGAAACTACATCGATGTCAGTGCAAAAGCAAGGATAGAGTTTGATCAAAAGAAAAAATGCTCTTTCCAAAATAATCGATCATCACATTCACATCCTTTAATTTTATTTTATTTTGCTTAGAATATTTTTCAAAGAATTATATGTAGTGGTTGAAGTTCTATATTTTCCATACATGTTGAGCACAATTTGGACTACATCTTATGACCATCTCACAGTTCTAGGAAAATTCACTGTCGGTAATTCATTGACAGAAAATTCACCACCAACAATTTACTGCAGGAAAATTCACTGCCATGATAAATTCACCACAAGTAAAAATCACCACCAGCAATTTACCGCCATGGAAAATTAACCGTATTATATTAATACAATTAATTTTCCACGGCAGTGAATTATTGGTGGTGAATTTTCCTATGGTTTATGTGTTCAATCGAGTTCAAGCAAGAGAAAGTAATACAAAGACTCTCTATGAGCTATGGTACATAAGAATTCCTATAGTTAAATATTTCAAGGTATTCAAAAGCAAATGCTATATTAGAAGAGATGAAGAAACTTTGGGTAAGTTTGATGCAAGAAGTGATAAAGGCATATTTCTTGGATACTCTACCAAAAGCAAGGCATACAAATATTTCAATAAAAGACTAAGAAAGATTGTAGAGAGCTTGAATGTCAAGATAGATGATATAGTGAAGAATTCTATTGATATTGATGGATATGTGTCTGATGAACATGATTGTGCAAAAATAGAAGAAATTATGGATGAACAAGATAAAGATGAGTAGAAGAAGTTGGATGAATAGAATGAAAGAGAAGAAGATGCTCTAGTGATTTCCCATAGGACACCAAAATATGTATAGAGGAATCATTCAAAAATCAAATTATTGTAGACAAGACAAAAGGCATGTTAACTAGAAGCAAAGCTGTTGCTGAAGTAAATTTATGTTTATTTTTTGAGACTGAGCCGAAGACAGTAAGTGAAGCCTGTAAAGATGAAAATTGGAAGCAAGCAATGAAATAAGGACTTTTGTAGATTGAGAAGAATTAGACTTGGGAATTGGTCTCTAGATCGGTAGACAAAAATATCATTGGATCAAAATGGGTATTCAGAAATAAGTTGAATGAGAATGGAGAAGTTGTCAGAAGAAAAAGAAAGGATTGTGTGTAAAGGCTACTCACAAGTAGAAGGCATAGATTTTCATTAGATTTTTTCCCCAGTAGCAAGAGTGGAAGCTATAAGGATGTTCTTGGCATTGGCTTCTTATAAATATTTCAAATTCTATCATATGGATGTCAAGTCAACATTTTTGAATGGTGAGCTGGAAGAAGAAGTTTACATGGAACAACCAGAAGGATTTTGATTAACAGATCAACTAGATATGGTTTGCAGATTGAAGAAATATTTATATGGACTAAATCAAGCTCCTAGAGCTTGGTATGCAAGGTTAGACAGGTATTTGATTCAACAAGGATTTAACAAAGGTACGATAGACAGTATTTGTACTTTAGATTGAAAATGACAAAATATTGATTGTAGTTGTATATGTTGATGCCATTATCTTTGGAGGAAATGAAAAGATGTGCAAGATGTTTGTAGAAGAGATGTAGAAATTATTTGAAATGTGTATGTTTGGGGATTTTTTTTTTCTTGGGCTACAAATTATTCAGAGAGAGAAAGGAATTTTCATTTCACAGTCTAAGTATGTGAGAGAGATGTTGAAGAATTTTGAGATGGATGGTTCCAAACTGGTAAGTACTCCTATGGTGAGTGGTTGCAAACTAGGTAAAGATAATGATTCACCTAAGGCTAATCAGAGCAAGTATAGACCTATAATTTGTGGACTATTGTATTTGACTGCTACTGAACCAAATATTATGCATGTGGTTCATCTTGTGGCTAGATTTCAAGAAGATCCAAAGATAACACATGTTGCTATAGATAAAAGAATATTTAGATATTTGAATGGAACTCTAGATTATGGATTGTGGTATCCTAAAGATATTGATTTTATACTTAGTGCATATACAAATGTAGATTGGGCTGGATGTGTAGATGACAAAAAGAGTACAAATGGTGTGCATTCTTTCTTAGATGTAGATTGGTGGCATGGATGAGTAATAAGCAAGATTCAATCTCTTTGTCTACTACTGAAGCTAAGTATATTGTTGTTGCATCTTGTTCTACACAAGTTCTATGGATGGAATATACATTGAAAGATATCACAGTGCTATATGATGATCCCATTTCTATCTTCTATGATAATAAAAGTGCAATTAACATTTTAAAGAGTCTTGTGATGCACTTGAGGATGAAGTATATATCTATCAGATATCATTTCTTGAGAGAGAAGGTCATGGAGAATGAAGTCAAGCTTGAGTATGTTCTGACAAAGGATTAGATTGCTGATATATTTACAAAGGCTCTTCCTAAAGATACTTTTGAGTATCTCTGGGAGAAGTTAGGGGTTATTGCCCCTCTTTTCATAAACTAAGATGCATTTGGAGATGCATCAATCTAGTGGATTCATGGTTCTATCTTTTTGAACTAATGTTTTGGTGGCTACCTCTTAGGGGGAGTAGGTAGTTTTAAGTGTTGTCATTGTGAGTATTCTATTTTCATGTCAAAGGAAGATTCAATGAACACATCTTTTTCATTTGTCATTGATGTCAAAGGGGGAGGGAAAGCATGTAAAAAGGATAAAAAAATAATAAGAGAAAGTATGTAATGTGGAAGATGATCTTCTAAGAGGGAGAAGAAAAAAGAAAAATCTTGAGAAGTATATTCAGAACTGGTATGGTGTCTTTGATGTTTTTTCACATCATGTGTTGCCATCAATGAAAAATGGGGAGATTATTGCAAGAATGGAGAAAGGAATGAAAGTGTTTTCATTGATGTCAACTGGTTAAATGGTTATCTACTAGTTGCTATTGGTTGTATATGTTGAGGATATTGAGAAAATTGTATTAAAGAAAGTTTATAAGTATTCAGTTGTTGCTCAGTATGATGATCTAGTTTTTGCCCGTATGGTCATGTGGTTCAGATATGTTGGTCATGGTTATTAAAGGTTTATATATTTGAATTTTTGGCCATTGGTTCATTGTGAGGTTTGAGTTGTGTTCACCAGTTGTGAACTACGTTTTTCTATGTTTTGGTTGAGGTCTGGGAGAAAATTTGTTGGTCCAGATTTCTCTTTGATGAAATATTTTGAATTATGGTTCTAGAGTTAAGATGTTCTATTTGCATTGAAGATATTTTTGGTTTCTCGAAGTTTCAAGCTTAATTTTTCTTTGTGTTTTACACTAGTTTGGTTGACTATGTGTTAAGCACTATCTTTGAAGTTAATGAAGCATAATGGATCTACTTTGGGTCCTAGTGAAGCATACGTTTGGGTCGCCCTCATTCTAGTTGCACCCTAGGCTATTTTGGCTCTAACCTAATTTGAATTTGAAGTTGGATGGTTGACTTTGTATCTTTTTCAATGTTGGAGATAGTATAAATATAAGATGAGCTAGTAATAAAAAATATACAAGAGAAAAGAAAAGATAATTGAAAGAGTAGATGCGACTTTGATGCTATTCAAAAAATATGTGTGAGTTGTGTGTATCAGATCAGTCCAAAACTTAATGTTGAGTTTCTGGATGCAGTGAGCAGAAGGAAAACTCTATCATTCATGCAATTTGATCAAGTGATTGTGGTGGAATCTTTTGTTGCATTGGGATTGTTGTTGGTCTCCTACAATGATTTCATAACTAAGCCTTTACAACCATGATTCAGAGACTGGACATCTAAACTAAACAACTATTCAATCATCATGAAGATGCATTTAACTTGTCAACCCAGGGACGTGAACTTGAAATGGGTTAGCACAGTATGTGCACTAGGGGCTCAAGTAGTCATTGCACTCTACAGCTACGAAACACAATACTGAAAGTAAATTTCTTAAAAGGAAATGAAGCCAATGTTGAATATCAACCAACAATTTGAAATGCAAAGAAAGAATGAAAATATGAGTGACAAATAGGAGACTACTCTATTTTCTTTGGCTGCAGGAACAATCACAAAATTGAATTCTAGTGGTTGCAGAACAGCCGATGCTAGATTTCTAACTAGGTACTAAACAACAAGTAATACTAAACTAATGCTAAACTAAGAAGAAAAATTACTCACCAAGTGGGCCCCCTTGGATAAGTATCCTCTAAACTAACAAGAACTCAGATGCTCAAACTTAGAACTTTTTTATTCACTATAAATCATGCATACAAAGAATAATGTATCTGTATTACTAAAACTGGAGAATGAGAGTACAATGCCAAATTGTGCAACCTCCTGAAGAAGGAGCATCAAATTATTATTTATACTACAACTAAACAAGGCAGTCAACTCCATGACTGGGAGGACGCCATTTAGGGAAAACATGGGAAAGTGGAGTGATGGCGGTTACACATGCATGGAATTTGGTCAGACGTGCAAGTCAAGTGTAGATCCAACATAACAGTAATGCCCGTGCATGCTCAGTCATTAAGGTCCACTAAAAGGAGGTTATGTTCAGTTGCATGAAGAATCTTTGTTGTCGGTTGCCTTTGAATTGGGCCAATTTTTTAGCTGGACATTATTGGGCATGCCCAACTGGCGGTGTCTTCCTCAACTTGGCATATTAAATCTGCACATGGTCAAGGTCAGTACGCATAATAACTGCACATCTATAACCACTCTAAGAAACATTCATTAATCACATGCAAAATTAATATAGATGACCCACATATTATGCCAAATATCATTAAAGCTTGCAAAGATAGGGTAATATCAAATGTCAATGGTTTGAGGGAAACATTATGCCAATACCAACACTTAAGCATTAAATTCCATAACATCTGTGAGAAAATAGACTATAAGTTCTACCTAAGACTAGACCAAAAACTAGGCTCATCACTCCCCCCAACCTAAAATTCTATTGGTCCTCCAGCAGGGGAAGAGTTGTTCTTCTACTTGGTGAAAGTTCTGCAATTTGCAACTGGGAGTTGTACAACATCAGTGGTTGCAATACGCGAGTCAGGGTCCCAATAGAATCCTCCCAATCTATCAATCTTGTTCCATCTCTACCTCTCTGCAACAATGTCATACTAATAGAATATGAAATTTGGCACAAGCCACATGAGCATAGGTGGTTGAAGAGTCAGGGGAAGCCAATGTTGTCCCTGAGTTCTCCCAATCTAAATATGTCTCTCAATTATTTTTAATGTTGCAGCATAATTGTGGATGGAATGAGGCTCAGCCTATTTTAGCTAATCAATCAAACTATTCCATCTCTGAGATAAACATCTCCTCACAGTTTCCTCCTTTATTACTATTTTTACCTTTTTCTATTCTTCCTCCCTTCTTTGTATTTCTCTTCATAAATTCAAAATTGCTGCATGTACTATAAAACTAGGAGGATTATGAATGCCTACTAGTCTTTTTGTTGATGGAGACTCCTCATATATGGAACTATTTGCATGGACTCAGGTTGTCCCATTATCTTTGGCTGTAAGGGTGTTGTTTCTTCTTCCTTTTGCTGCAGGGACTCTTGTTCTTATTGTGGCTGCAGGAACTCCTGCTCTGGTTTTGGCTATTGTTGTAGGACTTCATGCTCATGTTGCATGACCTCTTCCATTCGGATTTCAAATCAGCTCATTTTAAAATTTCTGACGCAGCCTAATATGATTTGACACATGGACAATAAGTTCACAAAATATTTGCATCTTTTTCATTACCCTTCCCCCAACCTAAATTTGGATGTGTCCACACGTGTGAGATGGGAGTGGCGATTGGTAGGAAATGATGACATTTATGCGAATACCTATACTGATGTACAGTGATTAAATGAATGCACTTAAAATATGATTAAAGATAACAATTAATATGCACATTCCTGAATGTGTAGAAGATTTTTTGTAAAGATCATGGATAAAGTAACACTTTCCTTGCTAGAAAATGAATTGAGGAATAAATGAAGATGAGGTGGAATGAGGTGAGGTGGAATGAAGTGATGGAAGAGAGAGAAAGGTGGTGATGGATGGGTGGATGGGAAAATGACAGACAAATGGACTTCCACATAAGTGAAAGTCTTTATTATGAAAAGTGCGTACCTCAATTAGGCTATAGGAGGGACACTAGGTCCACTGCCTTTGACTATAAGAATCTCTGAGTGTTGGGTGAATTGCTGCAGGAACTCTTCTTTAGAAGCTGGTTTATGGTATAATCTTAGGTGATGACCATTGAAAAGTAATTTGAACTTGACAGGATCAATGGTTGTGAGCTGAACAACTCCATTAGGAAAGACCTCAGCAACTTTGTATGGTCCTAGCCACCTTGTCTGCAATTTTCCTACATTATCTTGGTATCTTGAATCATAGAGCAAAGCCCAATCTCCTAGTTTGAACTTCTTGTCCTTGATAAATTTGTCATGCCACTTGATTTGATGATTTTGCACTACTTTTTTATGTTGCAGGGCTCCTCTTCTTATCTCATCCAAAACATTTAGCTACATGATCCTTTCTCTCTTTTAGAAATATCCATCCCTAAATCCACTATAGTTCACAGAGTTTTATGTTCAAAATTCAATTGGCATCATAGTTGTCTTTCCATACAACAACTCAAATGGGGTGAAGCCTGTAGTTGTTTTCCATGTTGTCCTATAGGCCCAAGTAGCTTCTGGTAATCTATTTTCCCAATCTTTCTTATGGATATCTATTGTTTTAGTTAGAATGGCTTCAATCTCTCTATTTGTCACTTCAACTTGTCCATTAGCCTAGGGATGATAAGGAGTAGACTTTCTATTCCTTATATTGTACTCATTTACTAGTGTTGTAACAAGAGTTGATGTGAATTGTGGCCCTTGATCAATCACTATTTTTCTTGGAACTCCATATCTTGTGAAAATTTCCTCATAAATAAACTCTCCAACCTTGTTATCTCTTTCATGCTTCACGACCTTAACTTCTACCCATTTTGTTACATAATCAATGCATACCAATATAT
Source organism: Sequoia sempervirens (assembly GCA_007258455.2). NCBI lineage: Eukaryota > Viridiplantae > Streptophyta > Pinopsida > Cupressales > Cupressaceae > Sequoia > Sequoia sempervirens. The sequence continues at coordinate 247,199,853 of VDFB02075321.1, read as the reverse complement.
AAGACTTACCATTTGATGGAGGGTCGATTGGTCCCAAAAAATCTAATCCCCACTTGTCAAAGGGAGTGATCACTATCTGAGGGAAAAGTGGCATCTCATCAGATCTGGTTGGTCTGCCCATTCTTTGACATCTGTCACATTTGCTGGTATACCTTCCTACATCCTTGTGGAGTGTTGGCCAGTAATACCCCGTGTTCAAAACCTTCATTGTTGTCCTCTTGGTTGCAAAGTTTTCTCCACATGGTTCATTGTGACATGCATGCAAAATTTCATATGTCTCATCTTCTCTGACACATATTCTCATAACATGGTCAGGTCCAATATAAAACAAACATCTAGCAATCCAAGAGAAATGAAAATATTTTTCAATGAGTGCCCTTTTCTCTTTTGGGGAGAAGTGAGAAGGAAATCTACTTGTAACCAAGTAATTGGCCATGTCAGCATACCAAGGTATTTGTACATTGAGAGAGAATATATGCTCATCAGGAAAAGAGTCATCTATAGGCTGATTGTCTTCTGATATGTAGTTAGCCTTGAAAGAAAATCTGCAACAACATTAGCCTTCCCTGGCTTATCCAATGGTTGACTCCTGCATCAATAATAACCATCTTGCCAATCTACCTCTGATCAAAGGTTTATTCATGAGATACCTAATGGTTGCATGATCATTGTGCACAAAGATTTGGTAGCCCGTTATGTAATGATTGAATTTGTTCAGTGCATAGATTACTACCAACATCTCTTTCTCTGTCACTGTATAATTGAATTCAACTCCTTACAAATTTTTGCTGACAAACTAAATAGCATTTTCAATAACTCCCTCTTTCTATCCTAAGACAACTCCTATGGCATAATCTAATGCATTAGTGTGTATGTGGAAAGGAAGCTCTCAATTGGGTCCCTTGAGTACAGGAGCATAAGTCAAAGTTGCCTTCAAGTTAGAAAATGCCTTATAGTCACAAGCTTCAGTCCATTGAAATTCATCATCTTTAGTGAGAAGGGTATACAATGGTGTTTCTACCTTGCTGAAATCCTTGATGAATGGCCTATAATATCCTCCATGACCCAAGAAACTCCTAACATCCTTCTATTTTGCAGGTGTAGGCAGATTTGTGATTACCTCTTTTTTTGTAGGATCTACTTGAATTCCCGTGTGGGAGATGTAGTGGCCAAGAACTACACCCTCTCACATCATCATGAAGCACTTTTGACTATTTAAGGAAAAATTTTGATCCTCACATCTCTGTAGGACTCTCTTGAGATTCTCCAATGCTTGATTAAAAAAAACACCATAAGTGGTGAAGTTGTCCATATAAATCTCCATGCAATCATGAGAAATTTCTGAGGATATGCTAATGACTACCCTTTGGAAAGTTGTAGCTGCATTACAAAAGCCAAATGGGAGTATCGAATAGACACAGGTCCCCCATGGATAGGTAAATGTGGTCTTCTCCTGGTCTTCTAGTGCAATTTGGATCTAGTTGTAGCCGCTGAATCCATCTAGAAAAGAGAAGTATTGCTTTCCTGCAAGTGTGTCCAAAACTTGATCAATGAATGGTAAGGGAAAGTGATCCTTCTTGGTGGCAGCATTAAGTTCTCTATAATCAACACAAACTCACCATTTCCCTCCTTTCTTGGGCACAATCACTAATGGAGATACCCACTGACTATCTGAAATGGGGTAGATAAATCCTACATCTAGCAATTTTTGTAGTTCTCCTTTCACAATTTCTCTCTTAGTGCAGGGTTAATCCTTCTTTGTGGCTATCTTACTAGAGTGCAATCATCTCTGATATAAATTCTATGGGTACAAAGTTTAGGATCCAATCCCTTCATATCATTATAATCCCATACAAATGCATGTTGATGGGCCCTTAATAGGTTTTCCAATAATAGTTGTTGCTCTTCATTCAATTTACTATTAATATTTAGATATTTTCCTTCTGACACCTAGACTTCTGTAGTTAAATCTATCATGGTTGCTTCATTAACACATGGTACCTTTAGTTCATACGGAAACAATGTATGGAACATACCTGTTGTTGCAGGAAGTTTGTTTGCAGGAAGATCATCTGCAAGAAGAATGTCTGCAAGAACAATGGTTGCAGGAAGAGCAGGCAAAAGTGTCTTGATCGAAGTAGAAGATGATGCTTCCTCCACTTCATAATGGTTCTGAATGAGATTAGCTAAAAATTCATCCTCATCTTGGAGTTGCATGAAAGAGATTTTTCCTAGCATCATAAGCTGTGCCACAAAATTAACTTCCTCGACCTCTTCAGCAATTTGTGGCCATACAAAATCTTTCTCATCATGAGATGGCTAAATAGGTGGATAAAGAAAAAACTTTTTAGTACTCTTTCCATTTGAAATGGTCATGTCTCCTTACTGACATCCAATGTATGCATCTGAGAGTTTCCAACCAAGGCCTTCCAAGAATGATGGGATACCCACCTAGTGTAGTCTTAGGAGAAAGAATCATAAAATCTGCTGGGTATTCCCAGGAGTCTAGAACTACCACAAGGTCCTCCACTACACCATTAGGCTTAACAGTAGAGCTATCAGCAATCTGCAGGATAGTAGGAGTAGATCTCATACGTACAATGTTTAGTTGTTGCAGGATATCTTTGTTCTATTGGAAATATATGCCTCAATCTCACAAGCTGAAACCTCTAGAAGAGCATAGTCAGTGTGACATCCATCTTGTCTGGCCGACTAGCAGCATTGGAACCTTGTGAAAAATTTTGGTCGCTGAGACCTTGTCACTATCTTGCCGACTAGTGTTGTTGCTGTGACTTGTGGTGTTCATTGTAACCTTCTGTCGAGGGGAGATCTATGGCCGAAAAGCCACTCTTATCATATATCGGGGAGACTCTAGGTGACAAGTGGTGTCGGGGAGAGTCTTGGAAATTTGGTATGTCTCATACCGACAAGAGAATTCTTGCTGATAGTTATACACCTGTGGTCGTCAGAGTAACTCATGTGTCTTGGGATGAAGTCTTATTAATATGGAAAGTCTCGCCGATAGCGTTACACTCGGGGTCATCAGGGGGAGACTTGAACACTTAGTGAGAACTCTTGGAAATGGGTGTTTATCTCGCCGATGTTATAGTTTGTTATCGGTATTAGTCTTGGCGACTGGTGGTCTCAGGGTAACTTGGGGACTTCGATAAGAACTCTTAGCAATAGCGATATGTCTCGCTGACAGTTGAACATCAGTGTAACCTCCTGGCAATAGTGGTAAGTCTTGTTGACTGTTGTTCATTTCAGAATGACTTGAAGGCTTGGTATGATCTTTGGCGAAGGAAGATAGTCTTGCTGAATAGCGATACAAGTGATGATCATCGGTATGAGGTCTTGGCGACAAGGCGAAGTCTGAGCGATAGCTTTTTGAACTCGGTGGAACCTCTTGCCGATAGTGATGAATCTTGGTGACATCAATGGTTAAGTCTTGTGGCATCAGGGAGACATGGTTAGTGTCTCATCAACATGTGAATACTCTTTTGAATGTCTTTGACCAATTGACCATCCTACATGGTTTGTCCTCGACCAATCAGGGAGCAGAATGGGAACCACCAATAGTTGGACTATTGTGACCATTACTAAGAGGAAGTTCGATAGACAGGGGTGTCATGGATATACTCAGGAATTGCAGATGGTGATCGGTTCAATGGTGGAGTGGATAGTTCGAAGGGTGATCAGTGTGAATTCTATTATGAGAAGACTGTAACTTAAATGTTTCCTGTACAAGGTTTATCATTGTGAGTGTTGCTGTAAAATGGCATCAAAAAGATAAGTTTGATCTATGTATGTAATCTCCATTACTATAATACAAAGTGACTTCTCTTGGTGTGGTGGGTTTTTCTCCCGTAATGGTTTTCCCACGTAAATCTGGTGTTCATCTGTGTATGATTATTTCTCTGTTTTTGTTATTTTTTTCAAGTATATCTTAATTGGACTGTAATTGATAATTTAAAAGTATCTCTGCATTCTTCCCTGTGTTTTTTTAAGTTAGGAGAGTTGTTTCCGCACCTTACCTTTCCTTACAAGTGGTATCAGAGCATGACCATTTGTGTTATCCTTGTGGGTATGTTGGGTTTTTTGTGTCATTTCTATTTAGTGGGAATCTTGTAGAAGTTTTTCAAATTTGAATTACAGGTTGAGATGGCTAGCACGTCAGGAAAGATTGAAAGAGAGAAATTCAATGGCAGCAATTTTGAGTTGTGGAAACTCAAAATGGAAGATCTGTTGGTTGATCGTGATTTGTGGCTTGCTTTGTCTGGAACGAAACCTACAGGAATGAAGCAAGAAGATTGGGACCTTGCGGATAGAAAGTCTAAGGGGCTAATAAGGCTCTATTTGGTAGACTTCGTTCTTCTGAATGTGCATGAAGAGAAGACTACATCTTCCTTGTGGAAGAGACTGTCATCTATTTATCAGGGGAAGTCCTTGGTGAATAAACTTTTCCTGAGGAAGAAGCTGTACACTTTGAGAATGCAGGAAGGAGGGTCTGTAGTTGATCATTTGAACACATTCAACATGTTGATTGCACAATTAACATCTATTGGTGTGAAGATTGATGAAGAAGATCGTTGTATGCTAGTATTATGTTCTTTGCCAGATTCTTGGGATCACTTGGTGATGGCTATTGGGAGTACGACATCCACTTTTAAGATGGAAGATGTTGTTGCTTATTTTTTATTAGAAGAGATGAGAAGGAAATATTCTGAGATGGCGAAGGAGGCCCTTGTTGTTAGAGGAAGATCGAAAGAAAAAGGAAAGAAGAAGGACAAGAAATCTAAATCAAAATCAGAGGGGAGATCAAAGTCTCCTGGCAAGAAGTCCAAGGTGAAGTGTTGGAACTATGGGCAACCTAGTCATGTCGAAAGGATTTTAAAGAGGAGAAAAAGAAGAAGAAGGAGAATTCTTCTGACAATGATTCTTCTCAGAGTGATGTAGATGCCTTCATTGCAACCTTGGCTACTCAGGCATCAGATGATGTCTGGTTGATTGATTTTGGAGCATATTTCCACATGACATCTCATTGAGACTGGTTTACGAAGTATGAAGAATACAATGGTGGAAAGGTGTACTTGGCAAGTGATTCAACTTTGAAGATTGTTGATCATGGAAGAGTCAGAATCCAATTCCCTGATGGAAGAGTGAAGTGAATCAAGGATGTGATGCATATACCAGGTTTGGCCCGAAATCTGTTGTCGGCTAGTAAGCTGAATGATATTGGAGTGCAAGTCATGTTATCTGGAAATGGCTGCAAGATGACTAGAGGCTCAATGGTGCTAGCAAGGTGTGCTCGTATTGGTACCTTGTACAAGCTGGATGCACATGTTCAATGCAACAGTGTCTCTGTAAAGTCACAGAAAGCTACCCATGGAGGTAAAGAGGGAAATGTTCCTAATTGTGTAAACTCTATGGAAGTTAAACTTCCAGTAGAAAAGACTATGCTCTGGCATCATAAGTTATGCCACATTGGTGAGAAGGGTTTAAAAACCTTGAAGAATAAAAACCTGGTTGAGGGGCTTGAAGATTGTAACCTCAAATTTGAATTCTGTGAACATTGTATATATGGAAAATAGCTCCATGTTTCATTTTATTCCAGTCCTCACAAATCTTCTGGTTTGCTTGATTATATAAATTCTAATGTTTTTGGTCTAGTGAATGTTCCTTCTTTGTCTAAGTCAAGGTAATATGTATCGTTCATTAATGATTATTCGAGAAGAAAATTTGTTTATTTTTTGAAAAGTAAATCACAAGTGTTCAGTTAGTTTAAGGAATTTAGGAATCTTGTAGAAAATTAGACTGGAAGAAAAATAAAATGTTTAAGGACTGATAATGGCAGTGAATTTTGTTTCAATGATTTCAAGAGGTATTGTAAAGATATTCATGGAATTAAAAAGACAACTACAATTTTATACCCACAAAAATGGAGTTGCGTAAAGGTTCATTGTGATAGTGATGGAGAGAGCAAGAAGTATGCTCAGTAGTGCTGGCTTGGAGGGGAGAAGTTCTATTAAGTGCGCTTGCTGGCGTGATGTTACTGATAAAACCGCTCTTCAGTTCTCCGCTTTGTTGAGAAAACACCTTTGGAAGCATGGTCTGGTAATAAACCCTCTTTAAGACACATTCAAGTTTTTTGTTGTGAGGCATATGCGCATGTGTCGTATGAGAAAAGATCTAAATTGGAGAACAAAGTTGTCAAATGTATTTTTATTGGCTATAGTGTTGGCATAAAAGGATACAAGCTTTGGAATCCTGATACGGAGAAGGTTCTGTACAATAGAAATGTAATCTTTCATGAGTCAGTTTTCTACCTGATCCGCACAAAGAAAAAGTAAAACACATATGTAGTTGTAATTCGACACACTGTGAGAAAGAGGAATTGAAAATTCAAATGTACTGAAATCGAGGAGAGCTCTATAGTTCGAAAGTTCTGAAGAAGAAGAATAAACTCAACTCATATAAGTGAGGAGGTCAACTTAGAAAGAAAACAAACCTAATAGGTATGGGTTCTCTTTGATAGATTCTACTTGTGCCCATGACGGATTTCAGCACCAATGAGCCTAGGACTGTGAAAGAGGCATTTAGAATGTCTGAATCAGACTCTTGGTTAGAAGGCGTGAATGAAGAAATGGCATCATTAGAAAAGAATGATACTTGGAGTTTGGTGCCCTTGCCTAAAGGCAGAAAAGCTATGGGTTGCAAATGGGTATTTAAAAAGAAAATAGGTCTGGATGGCAGTGTGGAAAAGTACAAGGCAAGGTTGGTTGCAAAGGGTTATTCCCAAGTAGAGGGAATTGATTATTGGTAGATTTTTTTTCCTGTAGCTAAGCTGACATCTATCAGATTTCTTTTGTCAATTGCAGTAGCGTATGATTTAGAGATCGAATAGATGGATGTGAAGACAACATTTCTTCATGGTGATCTTGAAGAAGAAATCTATATGTCCCAACCTGAGCACTTTGTGGAGAAAGGTAAAGAAAAACTGGTTTGCAAGTTGAAAAATTCTCTATATGGGTTAAAGTAGTCTCCTAGAATGTGGTACCAGAAGTTTGATACTTTTGTATTGTCTTTGGGATTTATAAGATCAAAATCTGATCATTATGTGTATTATAAAGTTGAAAGTGATCAAGTGCTTATTATTGCTCTCTATGTTGATGATATTTTGTTCATAGGAAATAGTAAGTTGATGATTTTTTATCTTAAATATCATTTTTCTACTAAGTTTGAAATGAAAGATCTTGGTGCATCAAGGTATATTCTGGGGATGGAGATAACCAGGGACAAGAATAGTAGAAAACTTTGGCTCAGTTAGAGTAAGTATATCAGGTCTGTTCTAGAGAGGTTTTTCATGAATGATTGTAAGCAGCTAGTTGTTCCAGTTTTACAGGGAATGAAGCATCTGTTGAAGACTTTCCAAAATCTCCTACTGAGATGGAGGACATGACCAGTGTACCTTATGCTAGTGCGGTTGGAAGTCTTATGTATGCAATGGCCTGTACAAGGCCAAACATTTCCCAAGCAGTGGGAGTACTTTATTTATTATGGCTAATCCCGTAAGTGGACACATTGGGATGTCAAGAGATTTGACATTTGAAGGGCACCTAATTTGGCTTAGTTATCATGGAACTTATTAATCACAGAGGACTCTCAAATATTTGAGGTTGGTGATCCTGATTGGGCAAGGGACATTGAGAGGGAGGTCCACCAGTTGGACAGATTTCATGATGAATGGTAGCAAAGTGAGTTGGATGATAAGCGAAATGTAGTCACTCTTTCCACTATAGAGGGCCGAATACATGGTAGCTACATGCTTGTAGCAAGGAATGAATAAATGCTGCAGGTTCGGATTGATGCAGAAAATAACCATTTATGTGATAGTCAGAAAGTAATTTGTTTGGAAAAGAACCTACTCCATGCCAGGAGAAATAGAATGCACAGTATCGCCATTTTGCACGAGACATGGTGGAGGATGGAAAATGCCTGAAAAAAAAAAAAGTTGATTCTCTAGAGAATAAGCAGATGCATTGACAAAGCTTTGTTGCCAAACAAGTCTGTGTGGTGTGCTACCGATGTTTGAGCCTGATTTTTAGTTTTGCTGTGCCTGGAGGTGCCTGTGTGATCTTTGTCAACTGGGAGATTACAAAATATATGTCAACCACAAAAATAAAACCTCTCAAGAAATCTAGTTATGTACATCCATCTGTCCGCCGGGATTTTGGAACCTAGAAAGCTTTGGTCAGCCGAGACCTGCCTTGCCAACCGGTATCGGCTGCCAGGACTTGTATGCCCATTGTAACCTCTGAGGGAGATCTCAGCCATTGCGCCACTTATCGATATTGGGGAGACCTGTGACAAGCAAGGTCGGGAGAGTCTTGGACATTCAGTATGTCTTATACCGACAAGAGAATTCTTGCCGATAGTTATACACTTGTGGTTGTCAGAGTAACTCATGTGTTTCAGGATGAAGTCTTATCGATATGGAAAGTCTTTCCGATAGTGTTACACTCAGGGTCATCGGGGAGAGACTTGAACACTCGGTGAGAACTCTTAGTGATGGGTGTTTGTCTCGCCGATGTTATAGTTTGTTATCGATATGACTCTTGGTGACTGGTGGTCTCGGGGTAACTTGGGGACTTCGGTAAGAACTCTTAGCGATAGCAATATGTCTCACCGATAGTTGAACATCAGTGTAACTTCCTGGCAATAGCGGTAAGTCTTGCCGACTATTGGTCATTTCAGAATGACTTGAAGGCTTGGTATGATCTCTTGGTGAAGGACAATGGTCTTGCCAAATAGCGATACAAGTGATGACCATTGGTATGAGGTCTTGGCGACAAGGCGAAGTCTAAGCGATAGCTTTCTAAACTCGGTGGAACCTCTTGCTGATAGTGATGACTCTTGGCGACATCGATGGTTAAGTATTGTGGCATCAGGGAGACACGGTTAGTGTCTCACCAACATGTGAATACTCTTTTGAATTCCTTTGACTGATTGACCATCCTACGTGGTTTGTCCTCAACCAATCAGGGAGCAGAATGGGAACCACCAGCAGTTGGACTATTGCGTCCATTACTGAGAGGAAGTTCGATAGACAGGGGCATCATGGATATACTCAGAAATTGTAGATGGTGATCAGTTCGATGGTGGAGTGAATAGTTCAAAGGGTGATTAGTGTGAATTCTATTTTGAGAAGACTGTAACTTAAATATTTCCTGTACAAGGTTTATCATTGTGAGTGTTGTTGTAAACTGACATCAGAAAGATAAGTCTGATCTCTATATGTAATCTCCATTACTGTAATATAAAGTGACTTCTCTTGGTGTGGTGGGTTTTTCTCTCGTTAGGGTTTTCCCACGTAAATCTAGTGTTCATCTTTGTATGATTATTTCTCTGTTTCTGTTATTTTTTTCAAGTATATCTTAATTGGACTATAATTGATAATTTAAAAGTATCTCTGCATTCTTCCCTATGTTTTTGACATTAGGAGAGTTGTTTCCACACCTTAGCTTTCCTTACATGTTCATCACATTGATTGCTGCCCCTAAATCAATTAGAGCATTCTTCACTTGGATCCCGTTTATGACAACTGCTACTACAGGACTGTCTAGGTCATTATACTTGGGAATAGTCACTTTTCCTAGCATGATATCAGCTAGCTGGCCCACCACATGAATTGTAGTTGGGTCTCTCTTCTTCCTTTGCGGCTTCTTAAGACAAGCTTCGTTGATAGCTTTGTCATAGATTTGAACATCCTTTATGCCCTGAAATAGGGGTATCTGAACACATATATGCTTTAGCTAATCCAGGATGTCAAAGGTGGTATCCTCCTTTTCTTCTTTCTTCTTGGCAACTTCTAATCTATGAGGAAATGGTAGCTCTTGTTTAGTCTACCTGACTTGAACTGGTTTAGGATTGTTAAGTAATCATTGAATATATACCAGAGTCTCTCCAGTAGGAAGTTCAAAGGATAATTTGCTTGGGAGGGCCTTGAGAAGAAGTTCTGAACAAATGACGTCACCTACATCACACCATATGCGTGTGGGAATTGACGAATTAGTAGAGCATGCGTATATTACATTGTTATTAGATTAAAAGGCCAGTAGCCGAGCTGGCTAGGTGCATTTGAGCTTGGATTTAGTAGGTGGAGGCAGAGTAGGCCATTGGGGCCAGAGGGGTGGCTGCATGTAAGTGGCTGTCTGCAGCCGGCCACAGTCCTCCTCCATTGACTGCTCTCCTGCCACCCCCGAGGTGGCTGCTGCCCTTGAAATTTCTACCACTGAGGTTGTTGCCACTGAGGTGGAGAACTCTGATGACTGGGCCAAGCATTTGGAGGGTTACTCCAAGGTTGTGGTGGATATGGGGGCTGCCATTGGTTAGCAGATGAATGAGAGTTAAAATATGGCCCAACATAGGATAGTGGATCTGGTGGAATACCTTGTCTTGGAGCCCAAGACTTCCTTTGTGCAACATAGTAGACTTGGTCTACTTCAATCTGAATTGGCTTGAACTTAGGTGAAATATGCCTACTTTCTAGGTTAGCTACCATCTTACATCTACAATCCTTCTTTTGTTTGCAGTGAGGACAATACTCTATCAACATCATCTCTACCTCTTCTTGCTTCTTTTTGTCCTAAAGTGTATCTAGCTGAGTAGCTATATTGTTGATAATATCTTGCTTAAAGTCTGCTAGAAAATGAGTGATCTCCATTCTTGAAACTCCACCAGTAGTTGACTTACCCATGAAAGATTGATAAGCTCTCCCTTTCTTTGAAGCTGCTCTAGAGTAATGCTGGCATATTTTCTTGATATCCTCCCAAGGAACTTGGGAGATATCTCCTCCTATCATGAGGTCCAAAGCATCAGTGCAACTATCATTGATGCCTCTAAGGAAAAGAAACTTTTGTGAGTCCTCATTAAGTGCATGGTGTGGGGACTTTTTCAGGAAAAATAGGAACCTTGCAATGTAATCTTCCAGGCTCTCATATTCCTTCTGCTACATCCTAAAAATGTCACATCCTCTCATGTCACTACCCCTATAGTATTCCTTTTACTTCTCAAGGAATTTTGTCTTCATGTCTTCCCAAGTTTCCACAGTATCCCTACCTAGGCTCATGAACCATCTTAATGCAACCTCTTTCAAAGTGGTGGGAAATAACTTAAGCCTATGGTCATCAGTTGTGTAATCATAACTCCTACAGAGTATGTCAAACTCAAATAAGAAGGTATCAGGATCTTCTGTCGCAAGTCCATAAAGCTTGGGGAGTGCTAAGGAAAGAATGTTCTTGATGTTGTCAACTTCATTTTGATGGGCAATGGAGAAAGGAAAAACTCGTTGGTTTTGTCTGTTCCTATTTGCATTAGCCATGCCTCCTTGATGTGGTTCTAAGAAAAAGGGGTTCTCAAGCTGATTTTGATTTTCTGAGGAGACTTCAGAGCTAGTCAGATTAGGAAGAAAAACTACCAATGACTCCAAAAGACTTCCTAGCTTGACACCATCCCCGACAACGATGCCAAAAATGTTGGCCTCCTACAATTATTTCATAACTAAGCCATTACAACCATGATTCAGAGACTGAAAATCTAACCTGAATAGCTATTCAATCATCATGAAGGTGCATTTAACTTGTCAACCCAGGGACGTGAACTTGAAACAATATGTGCAATTTAGGCACTAAATCACAAATAAATACAATAATCAAATTAAACCATATGGAGGAAACAATATCAACCAACAACTGAAATGCAAGAAATGAAACTAAGTTACAAAATGATTCACTTATTTGTTTAATGCAGGAATAAGTCACATAAATGGAATCTAGTATGCAGAATGCTGACCAGATTTTAACTAAGTACCAACATCAAAGGAATACTAAACTACTGTTAAACTAAGAAGATTAACTACTCCATCAAGGGCCCTGACAAGTATCATCCAAACTAATAAGAACTCGATGCTCAAACTCAAAAATTTATTCATCAGAACTTATGCATACAAAGAGAATGTATATGACACCGAAATTAGATTGGATATAACAAATCTAAAGAAGGAGCATCAAATCAATATTTATACTATAGCTAAACATGAAATAACCCAAGAATCAGAGATCATTTAGGAAAATAGGGAAAGTGGAGGATAGTGTTAATACACGAATCAGTTTACATGTGTCAAGACATCCAAGACAATAGTGAATAATCATGGCTGCTCAATCATGTCCACTTGCGGTTATATCTGGCCAGGAAGGAAGAATATTTGCTGCCACCCCTTAATGGAGTATCAATGACGCAGGGTGTCAGCTAGTGGTGTCTCCTCAACTCTTATAATAACCGTAGGTCAAGGTCATTACATAATAACATCTAGATAACCACTAAAGAATAATTAATCACATGGAAAATAACATGAGTGACCCACATGCAAGACAATGTCAATGGTTTGAGAAACACGTCATACCAAGACTTAAAAGTCCATGATATCTGTGAGAAAATAGACTATAGGTTCTACCCAAGACTAGACCAGAAACTAGGCTCATCAATTGTTGTATCCTACAACAAGTCTTTTTTTCTTCTTTGTATCTCTATGCCATTGATCCCTTTGGGTTATATCCTTGTTGAATAGTGAGTCCTTGTTCTAGAAAGTGAGTCTTTGTTTCAGGCAGTGATCCTTTTATAATCAGTTTTGGTATTCTCTATAGTGTGAGTTAATCCTTACCATGGATTTTCCCTCATTGGGTTCTCCATGTAAATCTGGTGTTATTTTATTCATGTGTTGGATTTGAGTTTCAACATTGATTAATCATTTAAGTAGTTTTAAGTATTATTTTTGTTAATTGAATTGAAGGTTAAAATTAGTGATAACTAATTCACCCCCCCTCTCAGTTGTCATATTCAACAATTCTAACATGATCACATGAAGAGAGTTAAGAAATTGGGTAAATTTTCTATCTCTTGGTCTAAATTTATAGGGAGTTGAGCTTATAATAGAGACATGTATTGCAATAGTTTGATGAGTGTTTATCTTAAGAAAAATATTGTTTTGCTTCTTTAATGGTTAATAAATTTTTTGAGGCACTTATTCAAATACATTAGTAGGATTCAATGAGGGTGTACCCTCATATTGACTAATCAATATTTGATAATCATGAAGAGTAGTACACAAGTTTGTAAAGGATGGATACTTCATAAAAAATATCTTGTCTTGGATATTAGGTTACAAATTTTCTATAAAAACCCTTTGGACATTAGAATGAGGAAGACTATACAAGATTTTTGAATAAAGAAATTTATATCATCCTATAATTTTTTTTATCTTTTCTTTAGGTCCTTGTTTCCAATGCACTAAATTAGTTAATGTTACTTGAGGACTAATATTTTCTTGAAAATATTAAAGAAATCTACCAACAATTTTAGTGAATAAATTTATGGAGCTATTCAGAAATCGGAAAAACCATTCCAAGGCCATATCTTTCAATGATCTAGGAAATTTTTTAACTAGGATCTCATCTTCAAAAAATGAATTTGCTACACAATGTAGTAAAAGATGATACTTTGTTGTTAGGATATTGTTTACCACTTTATTTCTCAAATTGTGGTAATTCAATGTTTTATGGTATAGGTATTTTTAGGATACGAATTGACAATGGGTTTTTTGTGAGGTATTATGGAGGTTTTCCATTTTGAATTTGGCTTAATGTGGAAATTTTTTATTAGACTGATGTCACATTTTGGAAAAGTTGGTTTGTGATAGGATCATTGTTTGACATGTTGTGAGAGTTTAGTGAATTGGTAGAATTGTGTAATTGGTTGGTGGACTATTATGTTGCATGTTTGTGAGTGGTGATGAATATTGAGTTGTTATGCATGATGTGACAAAATTAGAAGGATTCCCACTAGGAAGCCCTATGCTTGGAGTTAAGCCATTGGTGTATTGTATCGTTGAAGCTATAATTGGTGGTGTAAATGTAGGAATAGAAGGTATGGTTGTGGGAAAGGAAACTTATTTTTCTCCTTGGTTTTGAGCATTTGTAAATGCTTCAGTGCAACTAGCAATTGTAGGGACGGTAGCATCTACTATATGAGCTAGACTATGCAACACATCTATTCCTTGAGTATCATTGATCAAATTTTATCCATGATAGGGACCATTTTCCTACTAAATATTTAGTGCTTAAATACTCTTGAAAACTCTCTAAATATTTTTCTAATTTTTTAAATTTTCATCATTAACATGGAAAATAATAGTCTCTAAGTCAACAAAAATGTTTGATTGTGAAGTTATCATTGGTATTGTAGGTTTAGGAATGGAGTCTAAAATGGCTTGGGTATTGATAATACCTTGTGTGAAAGAGTTAGAGGACCTAGGGTGCCCAACAGATTTAATGGCAACATTGGATGCCATAAGTTTGCAACTTCATCTCATAGGGGTATTAGTAATAGGACACCATGTCCTGAAGCTCACATGAGTTTGAAAACACTTGGTTATGCAAACTATGAACATTAAGGTATAGAAAAGTCACAAAAAGTTATACATAATCCAAAATCAAAGAGAAAAAAACACAAAAAGAACAATGACAAATATTTGATGAAAATTTGAGCCAAAACTAGCTGGTCTAGGGTGCCAAGATGCCCTAGAATGGAAAATTTTCCTACTAAATTCAATTTTTTGATGTTTCGAATAGTGTAGGTTTTTTTGTTTTGTGATAGTGCAAGTCTGAGAGTTAATAAATTTCCATAATTTGGCTAATTTATGATTATGCAATACAAAATGCAAGTATGCAAGAAATTTTCAAAATGCTCAAGCAATAAAATAAGATTAATAATGTATTTTTCAGATATAAAGTGTAGCAATTTATTGATCCTAATTTATAAAATATGAAAATAAAGATTTGATGTCTCTTTGTAACAAAAAAATGTACTTTCTCACCTTTTGACTATATGGAAAATGCCCAAATGAATGTAATTAATACTATTAGATTTGATTTTAGATCTAATATGACCTAATTCATATTTTTCAATGCAATTAAGATGTAGATCTAACTTAGGATGGTTAAAATTATCCTTATTTTAACTTTGAATGCAATATGGTATGCACTTTTTTTTATTTTTCAATATTTTTTTCATGCAATAATGGATGCCTAAATGATAAATGCAAAACAATGCAATATTAATATTAGATCTAAGATGATATGCTTTAGTTTCCAAAATATCTCTAATTTAAATTAGTCGGGTTCACTGAAAAATGTTAAATTGGATTAGGTATTCCTAAGACCAATCCTTAGAATTAATGCATTTTTCCAAAGGTTTGGGTGTGTGTGGGGACACCCTACCAAAATATTAAGGGAATTCAAATCTACAGAAAAGTTATGATTGATTGTCTAATAAATAATCTACCCTTGGATCTGAATTTTGGTGGTGATTGAGAGTTTTTCATTGGATTCTTTATGAAATTCATTGATGTAACTAGTTAAAGTATTTAAATGAAATATTTTATTATGAATTATGAATAATTGAAAGAACATACATAAATTTATGTTCTAGAAAATTAGGAGGTAGATACTGGTTTTCCTGTTCTTTAAATCTGTGCTAGATCTGGGTGGTCAAGGGTACTGGGATGCCCTAGACTAGAATCTAAAACCAAAAACTAATATTACAAGCATTGGGTCCTTGGTCTGTACCTTATTCCTTTTGGGTCCCATTGTTGGATCTTCATCTCATACTAATATAATGTAGTTTCTATATCTTTCAACTTGTAGGGCTAATGATGCATAAATGAGAAAAACTTATTCAATCTTCTTCTAATCCTCTTTAGATCTATAACCTACACACTCAAAAGGAGGGGAAGGGTTGTGCCATATATGGCCTTGCCTCAATCAAACCTTGTTTTGTTATTTCTACCTCCATAATAGAAAAAATGATGATAAAGAGAGATTATCCCTTTGAAGGATAGATGATAAATGATAATGAAGTAATGAATTGAAAAATTGTTGTAATTCACCACTTAGATTTGATCTCCTTGATGGACTAAACTTATGCTCATCACCTTTAGTGATTGATTGCAATTTGACTTAAAGACCTATACGAATTATTACTCACAAATAAAATGCATGCATAAACATGAAAAAATTGACATGATACTTGAATGATGAAATGCTACAATAATTCTATAGATTTTTCTCTTGACTAATCTTGAATTAATTTTTGAAGTATTTTCCTCAATAGCTTTTCTCAATAATTATGTTGTTAATTAAAATTGTGAAAATACTATGTATTTATATGTGATTCTTCTAATTTATGAAAAATTAAATCCCAATACCCAATAATTAGGATTTAAATTTCAAATAATAATTAACCAACATCAACATATTTAAATTTGGGGGAAAATATTAAATTCACACATTGATCTTTCACATATATTTTTTTGATAAATGATAAAATGGACCATGTAATGCATAATTTATGAAATTAGGTGCATAATTAGGCTCAAGAATATAGGAGGGAACAAAATCTAGTGTAAAATTGTCAAGGGCTCGATAATTTATGATGCTACAATGATTAGTAGCATGACCATTTTTCTTGAAAGGAAAATGAAAAATTATTCATATATGTTCATGAAAATATCGTATGATTTCCTTACTAATGATCATTAGACTATTTTCTATATTTAAGTTCATTTACAATTGACAAATGCATATAAAAAAAAAAAATTCTACACCAATAATCAAATTTATTTGATTATTATGTTAGTGACTATGCTAGTGATTCCATTTATACAATGTCTACCATAGATTATGACTCCAAAATAAATGGTGTAGGTTATCTTACATAGATGGTGTAAAATTTTTAATAAATCTATCTTCTATGGTTTATTATCAAAACACCAAGAAAAGTAGCTCCTAAAGAATCAGTGTGGCTAAATTGAAGAGCTTCAAATAGATACTTACCACTTAATTATTTGATAACTTGATATATTTTAATCTTAGAAAATAATATCATTCCCAAAAAGAGAAAAACATATTGAAGATCATGAGGACCTCACTCAAGTAAAATTATTCCATCATAAAATTTCTATTCAAGTGGAAGTATTTTATTACAGAAGTTCTCTAGTTCTAGTCAAGAAATAGTATATCATAAAAATTCTCTCCAAGTCTATTCAAGAAAATGTATGCTATGTGCAAGAAGAAATATATTTAAATATTATCCATCTCTTATCAAAAACTGCATGAAATGATTAGCCTTAGGCAATTCCATTGAGGGGGAGTGCACATAACACCACCTCATGGATAAATCAAATGTAAGACCTAATAGGCACAATATAAGACCTCTAGGCATTATATGCTCCAAATTCAAATAAATGTTTTTCCTTAGGTGATGCCATTGAGGGGGAGTGTGTATGTCAATGGTACCACCTAGTGGCTAAATCCTACACATATAAGTCCTACAAGCATCTATTAAATTTCTTCTCTCTATAATGTTGCAAGAATGGAAAGACTGAAGGTGTTGCCATTGATTTCAACTAGTCAACAAGTTATCAACTAGTTGTCGTTGGTTGTATATGTTGAGGATATTGAGAAAATTGTAATGAAGATATGTTGCAGGTATTCCATGGTTGCTTTCAGTTTTGGTTTGGATTTTCTCCTATGTTTTTGCGGTTTAGACATGTTGTTCATGGTTTTTAGAAGATGCTATATCCAAAATTTTGGTTGTTGATTTGTTGTATAGTGCAAGTTGTGCTCACTAGTTGTGAACTATGGTTTTCTATGTTTCTAGTTGAGGTATGAGAGAAACGTTGTTGGTCCAGATTTATCTTTGATGAAGTATTATGACTTGTGGTTCTAGAGTTGAGTTTCCATGATTCTGTTGAAGATAATTTTGGTATTTGAAAGACTCGTGCTTAATGTTTCTATGTGTTTTACACTAGTTTGACTGACCTTTTGTGAACTAATACTTTCAAGGTTGATGAAGCATGTTGGATATTTTTGGGTCCCTTGAAGAATGTGCTTGGGTCTCCCTCATTCTAATCCCACCCTAGGATGTTTTGGTGTTCACCTAATTTGAATTTTAATTTGGATGGCTAACTTTGGATATGTTTCAAAGTTGAAGATGATATAAACACAAGATGTGTTAGTGGTGAAGAAATATACAAGAGAAAAGAAGAAGAGTAATAAGAGAAAAGAGGAAGTATAGTTAGATGCAACATTGATTATATTTATTGAGTTTGGAAGATTAGTGTGAAGCTTAGTTTTGAGTTTCTGCATGCAGTGAGAAAAAGGTGAACTCTATCATTCATGCATGTATATGAGTGATTGTGGTGGAATCCTTTGTTGCATTTGGATTGTAGTCTCTATGTAACAAGTCTTCTTTGTCTTCTTTGTATCTTTGTGGTAGTGATCCCTCTAGGTTGTTAACCCTGTTGGACAATGAGTCCTTGTTCTAGACAGTGAGTCCTTGTTTTGGTAGTGAGATTTATTTCTGATAGTGAGTGTCTTGTAATCAGTTTTGAATTTCTCTATAGTGTGAGTTAATCCTCACCATGGTTTTTCCCTTATTGGGTTTTCCACGTAAATCTAGTGTTATTGTGTTTATGTGTTAGATTTAAGTTTTTGTATTGGAATTTGATGATTAATCATTTAAGCGGTATTAAGAATTAGTTCTGGTGATTGAATTAAAGGTTTAATTCTGTGACAATTGATTCACCCCCCCTCTTAGTTTTCCTATTCAACAATTGTTATCAAAGTGTGGTTTCTTGGTGAAGAGCTTACCCACTTGAGGAAGGTTCAGGATGGCTAGAAAAAATGATTTATGATTATCCAAGCTTCAATAGAACTAATTATGGTATCTAGAAAGTATTGATGGAAGAATATCTCGAGTATTGTGGATATGATGTGGAGAAAGCTTACAAAAATCCTTACACTCCTCCTGCTAATGGTCCGAGTATGCCTAAAGAGATCAAATCACATAAAGAAAACAATAAGGCGAAGTACATCTTGAAGAATAGTCTGGTACATTTTGAGTTGATTAAAGTTCATAATTTGAAGACTGCTAAGGAAGTCTGGGATGCCTTGGAAAGAGTGCATGATGTGATGAAAGAGTTAAAGAGGTGAAACTAAAAAACTTGGAGACACAACTTGATCTTCTACATATTTCTGAAGATGAGAATGTTAAAGCTTATGGATATAGATTAGATGAGATAGTGGCCAGAATGTGAGGACTTGGTGCTATGATAGATGAAACTAGGATAGTAAAGAATATTCTTAGAACTGTTCTTGATGATTATAGTGAGAAGTGAGTGCTATTGAGCATACTATAGATTATAAGACCTGTACTAAGGATTTGTTGTTAGGATTTTTTACATCTTATGTGATGATGAAGCTGAGTTTAATGAATGGATGTAAACCAGAGATTGCTTTTAAAGCTATAAAAGTTGAAGATCTGAATGAAGAAAACTTTGATGAAATAGAAAGAAGGATGAGGAAAGGCTCTGGTAAGTATGAGGGTAATTTTCCCTTCAAATGATTTAGTTGTGGAGAAATAGGTCATTATGCTACAAAGTATCCAAAAGGAGCTATGAGAAAGAAAAATAGGATAAAAAAAGATATGAGAAAGAAAAGAAAGGAAAGAATATTAACACATATTACTATGCAAATTAGAATGCTAGTATATCTTATGAAGATTCAAAATATGAAGATCTTGATGATAATAAATGCTTGTTCTTGGAAATTAAGGATGAACCTACTTCTACATATTCTAAAAAATAGGTAAAGGAAAGCCCTCCAAAGAAGGAGAAAAATGAAGGTACTGTTATTTCCTCCCTACATGATAAACAAGAGAAAAACTATTGGGTAGCTAATAGTGGTTGTTCACATCACATGACTAGTGAAAAGAGTAAGATTGTTAAGCTTAAAAAATATGATGGAGGCTTGGTTATGTTTGGAGATGATACTGGTGCTAAAATCTATGGCATAGGTTTAGTGAGTTTTGATGGAAAGCATCATACTAATGATGTCTACTATGTTAAGGGTTTAAGGCATAATCTATTGAGTGTTGGTTAGATGTGCAGAAAAGGATATGATCTTGTGTTTAAGGATGAGAGATGTGAGATCCAAAAAGGATCTGAAACATTGATTGTTATAGGAAAGACATTTGAAAGGAATATCTATAATCTTAAGGGTGCTAATGGATGATGCTTTATGACTCAGATCAATGACGATTATGGCATAGGAGAATGTGTCACATGAATTTTGATAACCTGGAAAGGATTAGTGATGTTCAGGCCATGAGAGATTTATCAAGAATTACAAAGCCTATTAATAGTATTTGCAATATTTGTCAGTTTGGAAAGCAAGGAAGAAACAATTATAGATAAAAGGAACATTCTACTACTAGTCTACTGGATTTAGTTCATATAGATCTTTGTGGTCCTACAAGAGTGAGAAGTCTACTTGGTGAAAGGTACTTTATGCTTTTCATTGATTATTATTCTAGATATACATGTGTTACATTTCTTAGAGAGAAATTAGATTCATTAGATAGATTCAAGACATTCAAAGCTATGGTTGAAAATGAAGTGAATTTGAAGATAAAATTCTTAAGGTCTGACAAAGGTGGAGAATTCACATCCCATGAGTTTAATATGTTTTGTGAAGTGCTGGAATAAAGAGACAGTTATTTGCTCTGAGAACTCCTCAACAAAACGGAGTTGTTGAAAGGAGAAATAGAATAGTTCAAGAAGCTACTAGATCAATGATTATTGAGGCTGGTCTACTGGAATTATACTAGAAATAAACTATTCATACTATTGTTTATGTATTTAATCAAGTTCAAGAAAGAGAAAATAGTACAAAGGCTCCCTACGAGCTATGGCATGGAAGAATTCCTACTGTTAAGTATTTCAAGGTATTCAGAAGAAAGTGTCATATAAGAAGAGATGAAGAAACTTTGGGTAAGTTTGATGCAAGAAGTGATGAAGGCATTTTTCTTGGATACTCTACTAAATGCTAGGAATACAAATGTTTCAATAAAATACTCAGAAAGATTGTGAAAATTTCAAATGTCAAGGTTGATGAGACAGTGAAGAATTCTATTGACATTGATGGATATGAATCTGATGAGCCTAATCATGTAAGAATTGAAGAGATTGTGGAAGAATAGGAAAAGATGAGAAAGAGAAGCAAGATGAAAAGAATGAAAGAGAAGAAGATGCTCTGGTGATGTCCCCTAAGACACCTAGATATGTATAGAAGAATCATTCAAAAAATTAGATCATTGGAGATAAGAAAAAATGTGTATTAACTAGAAGAAGAGCTACTGCTGAATTGAATCTATGTTTACTTTCTAAGATTGAACCGAAGACTATAATTGAAGCTTGTAAAGATGAACATTAGAAGGAAGCAATGAAATAAGAACTTATGCAGATTGAGAAGAATCAAAATTGGGAATTTGTCCCAAGACCAGAAGAAAAAAAACATCATTGGATCAAAGTGGGTATTCAAAAATAAGTTGAATGAGAATCGAGAATTGGTTGGAAACAAAGCAAGGCGTGTGTGTAAGGGTTACTCACAAGTAGAAGGTATAAATTGTTAAGAAACCTTTCTTCTAGTAGCAAGAATGGAAGCTATAAGGATGTTCTTGGAATTTGTAGCTCATAAAAACTTTAACGTCTATTAGATGGATGTCAAATCAACATTTTTGAATGGTGAGCTAGAAGAAGTCTATATGGAACAACTAGAAGGATTTTAGCTGACATAGCAATTGGATATGGTGTGTAGATTGAAGAAATATTTATATGGATTGAAGCAAGCTCCTAGAGCTTGGTATGTGAGATTGGGCATGTATTTGATTCAGCAAGGTTTTAACAAAAGTACGAAAGATAGTAATCTATACTTTAAGATTGAAAATGAAAAAATCTTGATTATAATAGTGTATGTTGATGACATTACCTTTGAAGGAAATGAAAACATGTGCAAGATGTTTGTTAAAGAAATGCAGATAGAATTTGAAATGTCTATGCTTGGGATGGATGGTTCAAAAATAGTAAGTACTCCTATGGTGACTGGTTGCAAATTGGGTAAAATGATGATTCACTTAAGGCTAATTAGAGAAAGTACAGATCTATGATTGGTGGACTACTATATTTGACTGCTACTAGACCAAATATTATGCATGTTGTCTATCTTGTGGCTAGAGTTCAAGAAGATCCTAAGGAAACACATGTTGTCATTAAAAGAATATTCAGATATTTGAATGGCACTCTGGATTATGGGCTATGACATCCTTAAGATATTGATTTTACACTTAGTGCCTATATAGATGTAGATTGGGCTAGATGTGTAGATGAAAAAAAAGTACAAGTGGTGATGCATTCTTTCTTGGATGTAGATTGGTGGCATGGTCAAGTAAAAATCAAGATTTAGTCTCCTTGTCTACTGATGAAGTTGAGTATATTGTTGTTGCATCTTGTTGTACACAAGTTCTATGGATGAAACAAAAATTGAAAGTGATCATAGTGGTATATGATGATCCCATTTCTATTTTATATGATAATACAAATGAAATTAACATTTCAAATAATCTTGTGATGCACTCAAGGATGAAGATATATCTATCAGGTATCCTTTCTTGAGAGAGAAGGTCATAGAGAATGAAGTAAATCTTGAGTATGTTTTGGCAAAGGATCAAATTGTTGATATTTTCATGAAGGCTCTTCCTAAAGATACTTTTGAGTATCTCCAAGAGAGGTTAGGGGTTATTTACCCTCCTTTCTTGAACTATATGCATATGGAGATGCATCAGTCTGGTGGATCTATGGATCTATCCTTCTTCTAGACAAATTTTTTGGTGGCTACCTCTCAGGGGGAGCAAGTAGTATCCGATGTTGTCATTGTGAATATTATTTTTTTATGTGAAAGGAGAAATCAATGTAAAATATTCTTTTTCCTTTTCCATTGATGTCAAAGGGGGAGAAGAAACATGTAAAAAATAAAAAAGGAGAGGAAGAATGGAAGAAGAAGCATATAAGAAATTATCTACTGTAATGTCACAAAATTGGACCTAGGTGCAATTCCACATTTTTACATTTTTGCCTAGCATTTATGACACCTTAGAGCATTAATGAAAAAAATCCCATGAGTCATAATTTTGCATTTCTAACTCCATGTGGACTTGTGCCAGAGAAACATAAGCCTGATGACATGTTTCCTAAAAACCTAGGCTTTGGATTCCTACACAACACGCGGACATCTACGTGGCATGCTAGCGTCCTGACAATTTTCTAAGTTTGAAATAGGGAAT